>JALMQS010000187.1:1069133-1104163 GCA_024734495.1 Forficula auricularia
CCCCAGAAGTCTAAAAATGCAAAAATTAACCGCCCAAAATATGTGGGGGAGGGTCAAAAAATGAAAATATAGGCCCTTGTACCAAATTCAACCAAATTTTGTATACATAATCAGTGGGCCCACAGTAATCTAAAAATGGAAAAACTAACCTCCCACCGCTACATGATTATAAATAATTTTATTAAATATTAAATATAAGTGAGGGGCAAGGTTGTATGGTAAAGTCAAGTGGATGGCCACATCAGAACACGTCAGCTTATTTTTTAATGCAATCGAATGCAAGACACTTTAAAAACTAAAGATTGTAATTTTTGATTTTCAATATTTAACATATTCATGTAAATAATGGAGTTATACAATTATCAATAATAGCCAGTATGATGTATTTTTGATTTTTTAAGAGGGATAAAATTTTTGGCCATATTTTATTGACTCTAATATTTTTAAAATAACGTAAGGAACTTTTTTTTTTTAAGAAACGAAAAATGTGGTCCCTAATAAGGGATGAATTTCCATCAAAGAATTCATTTTGGATAAAGTGTCATCTTCTATGTTTAAGGAAATCAAATCATCGAAGGAGACAATAAAAGAGTGTGTCTTCTGCTGGAATTATAAATAAATAAAATTTATAATTCCAGTAGAAGACACACCCTTTTATTGTCTTATGTTTTATGTGTCTTCTGCTGGAATTATAAATAAATAAAATTTATAATTCCAGTAGAAGACACACCTTTTTATTGTCTCCTTCAATATATAAAAATTCTGCTACTCTCGGCAAAAGCTTTCAATTTAATCAAATCATCACCTAAATTTATAAAGTAAAGGGTGTGTAGTTTCACTGTGAAACTACACACCCTTTACTTTATTAATTAATATCATGTTTCACCTAAAACCTACACCACTTTCCCTAAGTAAAATCATCACCTGTTTAGTGGAATACTGGGAAACGATTTCACTTGATGAAATAAAAATTGGAATTGTTTTGCAGAGAGTAGCAGATTTGTTGATTCATAAATAGAAATAAATGAGGTTGTCCTCTGCTTGCTTCAAATAAACATACATATAATATACATAATGTGTATATGTTTATTTTCATCAGACATAGGACAACCTCATTGATTTTCTCTTTATTTAAGAATAAAATTTATTATTTTGAGAATAATTAAATCAATTTGCAAGAAAAATCCTTAAAAGCTCAAATGAAATTTTTTAGCAAATACTTTTTTTTTCATATTCAGAACAATTTGAGTAAGTTCTTTTTTCCCTGGCCCTTAGGGGACTCTCTAGCTTTAGAAGTTCCGGTTCAAAAATGCAAAAAGAAAACATTTCATTGAGATTTTAATGCAAAGTCATAATATACCATAGGCATAAATAAACAATTTATATTTAAATTTACAGGGGTCGGATAGGCTAGGGGTTAGCGTGTCAGCCTGCTAGCCAAATGGACCCGGGCTCGAATCCGACTCGAGGCATCCGGCTAAGATCTGACCCCCGGAGTAGAGACATATTTTAAAAAATAAGTAGTATCGTAAATTGGCTTATGGCTAGAAAGGCCGAAAAGCCAAAAAAAAAATTAAATTTATTATTAATTACTAAGCCATATCTAGCGACCTAAGTCTTGAAAAAATATTCACTATTTTTCTTAATTAATAAATGTGCGGGCGAGCGATTCTTTCATTAGAATCCGATCGAGAAAAATTACTAAAAAGGCCGTGTATAGAATTATCTAACTTCTTCCTTTATAGCGAAGGAAATTCAAGTACAAGTCAAAGTTGCTCTTGGATCAAAATTATACTCGTTATAGAGAAAGCAAATATTTAATTGGATTTCAATAAAATTCAGACAATAATGTGAAAAAAAAATACTTGTTCTAACTGGTAGTGGGTAGTGAAAAAGCTTTTGTTTTTTCTTCATTTTTATCATTCAATAGAAAAATTAAATTTATATAAAGAAGTTAGTTTCGAAGGATCGATCCTCATCATAAGTATTTTTAATTTTTATCTGTTATTTCCCAAATGAATCGTTGTTCAGTGACCTGCATACCCCCAGGACAATGTGAATTTATATAAATCAAACCGGATATTTGAAGCCATGAGAAATATCAGATCAAATATGACATGATTATATAAAAAATACTTACTTTAATTCAGCCTCATTTTGTTTAATAGTTAATAATTACAGAACAACTTTTTCTTTTTTTGATATAAAAGTTTTTACAGGGAGAGATTTGCAAACCAGCTCAGACTTGTTTGCTCGAATTAGAAGAAATTATACTTCTAGGATTTCTCTTTTAACTATCAGGTGTCTGTAGAATAACTATTAGTACTCTCTGTTGCAGGGTCCAAAAGGTCCATTTTTAAAAAATTTTCACTTTTCATTTTTTAGAGGTCCATATAGACTTAACCATATAGACTTAACCTTTCACTCACCTTAAATTTTCATATGGTCTTTTAATAATCTTCTTTCTAGTTTGAGAAAGTTCAGAAATTTCTAACATGCCTATAAGCCATATAAAAGATTAATTCTGATTAATTTCTTAACCAATAATTTATAATTGAAGTAGATCTCTCAAATCTGATCAAAATCGTTTAAAACATGTTTTCTGTACATTATTTTAATTTCAGTGGACATCCGTATATAATAATATAATATATATAATTCATACTTTCTCATCTATAAATGATAAAAAATAAAAAATAAATTAAAGGAGTTATACAGAATATAAAAGAAGTTGTCCAACTCCCTACGATTCCTTTAATTATTAATCATGGACACGAATAATGAAATATTACATACACCGAGGGGGTATTTCAATTATCTAGTAGATGAATATGGTGAAACAACTATGAGAATAACTAAAGAATGGTTTAATAATCATGTTAAACTAGCAGCGCTGAAAAACAGACGTATCTTTTTATTACAATGTCGGATGAAAAATCTTTATCCGAATCATATAGTCAACAATATGAAATGTATATATAGTCTACAAACTGACACACATCCATTTATAATTGTCCAACTCCCTACGATTCCTTTAATTATTAATCATGGACACGAATAATGAAATATAAAAAATTAATATACCTACATAGATTAAAAGATATCAAGGTAGAAATCTAATAAAATAACAGAGTTCAAATTGCTGATAGAAGTAGACTTTAAATTTCTAAGAATATTTAATCCATTTTTATTTGAACTAGATTAATTTACTATAAAACATCTGTCGTGGTTCAAGTTATTCTTTAAGGAATTTTATAACTAAACATATAGCTGGTAATGGTCTTAAAATTTGATTCAATCTAATTAATAAATGGCAGTTTTTAGCTAAAGACGGCTAAAATAAACGAGATTAAATTAATTTATGTCCAGACTTTTATTATCACCCTTTAGGGAAATACTATATGCTGGCGCTATTTTATGTGAATGTGCCACTAGAACCATAGATTAAAATTTTAATTGAGAATTAAATTATAGTGAAAAAAGTTAGTTTGCTCTTTATTCAGAACGAATTAGAAATAAATTAATAATGATAGAAGTTTCGACGAAATATTTAATGAACTAGAATTAGAAGGTTTAAAAAATATCGAGAGATATTTAGTGCATATCTTTGTCTTGCACTTAACTGCGTTTAAAAACAATCCAGCATTAAAATTAAAATAATATTAAAAGTTATTTAGAATAAATGTAAAGGCCCTAGCACAGTGTTTCTCAAGCTGTGTGCCTCGAGAGATTGCCAAATGTGCCGCGAGGGTTTTTGACAAATAATTAAAATTGGGTTTAGTAACTTTGAAATAGTATTTGTAATTAATTCAATTTTTTTTTTGTAATATACAACTTTTACATTTTTTTATATTCAGGAGTGCCGCAAATGATTCCAGATATTTTTAGTGTGCCGTCAACCAAAAAAGGTTGAGAAACACTGCTCTAAGCCTTAGAAATTATGGTTCAAAAATACAATTCTAGTAGCTTATTATATTTAATTAAATTCATTAATAGGACAGTTTTAACTGACTAGAGAACCAAGTCTTTAAGAGATTTTACTTTTTTCTCTAATAAAATATTATATAATATAAATATGTACCAATATACGAGTATATAATATAATAGTATATAATTTATTTCTTAGAGATTCTATTTTCGAAGGTTTTATCCTTATTATTAGACTTTTTAATTATTTATAAATATATGCTATTTCTCATGGGTTCAAATACCTGATTGGATGTAGATAAATTCGTTATTGTTGTAATAGCAAGCTATACTATTATTTAACTCAAACCACCTGCCCCTTACAGGGGGACTCTCTAGCTTTAGAAGTTCCGTTTCAAAAATGCAAAAAGAAAACATTTTATTGTGATTTCAAAGTCATAAAATAAAATAATTATATTTAAATTTATTACTAAGCCATATCTACCGACCCGAATCTTGAAAAAGTTTTCACTTTTTTTCTTAATTAATAAATGTGCGAGTGAGCAATTCTTTCATTAGAATCCGATCGAGAAAAATAACTAAAAAATAATTTTTAAGAAAAAATAAAAACCGACTTCAAAAAATTAAATGCAACAAATAAAATACACTAAAAGGTATAAAATAATTATTATCTTATTTAGTTACAACTAGACGACGAAATATTAACATGAAATTACTTTTTGAAGTCGGTGCCAAACAAACTATACCTATAAGCGAGCATACCCGCCAAACGTACTAAGTAAGATCCGTTGAGGGCAATTCATAAAAGGTATATGTTTGGCACCGACTTCAAAAAGTAATTTCATCTTAATATTTCGTCGTTTAGTTGTAACTAAATAAGATAATAATTTTTTTTTGGCTTTTCGGCCTTTCTAGCCATAAGCCTAATTACGATACTAGTTATATTTTTTTTAAATTTGTCTCTACTCCCGGGGGTCAGATTTTAGCTGGATGCCTTGAGTCGGATTTGTTGCATTTAATTTTTTTTATTTTATGATTTTGGTAGTCATGAAGAATCCTCTTTGTTGAAATTTCTAATTTATTAACCATTTTTGTAATTTCACCATATCTAGATCCCCAAAAAGAAAATTCTAAATTACTTTTATAATTTTATTGATTAAAATATTTTATTTAGTTCAAGAATACTATATTTGATAAAATTCCATAAATTTCAAAATATATGTAATCTACCTCATTTGAAATCAAATATTTATTATTCATATAATATTTGTATAAAAGCCTTGTCTCTTGGACCATTGTGCTTACCATGATCAGAATAAGCCTTGATTTTTTGATACCCGCCACCAACAACAATAGCCACATAAATAGAAACAGAAACGTCATGATCTGATTGATAATAAAGATATGATTTACATTTGAAAAATTAATAATTCAGCTTATAAATGATTAGGAAATCACCAAATATGACGAATTATCTATCTATCTATATTGCGAATGATACAATTATTATCATGAAAAATAAATCCGGATTATTAATGAAGAATTACCATAAAAAGCATCTGAATATACTAGCAAAGTCATACTTGAACATGCAACGTTTATTACTATAATACAAAATGGAATATTTGCACTCCTATGAAAGTAAATAAGCTGACGTGGCCATCCACTTGATTTTACCATACAACCTGGCCCCTCACTTATATTTAATAACATTATTTATAATCATATAGGGGAGGGGGGTTAGTTTTTAAATTTTTAGATTACTCTGATTATGTATACAAAATTTGGTTGAGTTTGGTACAAGAGCTTATATTTTCATTTTTTGACCCTACACCCCCACCCCATTTTGGGCGATTAGTTTTTGCATTTTTAGATTACTCTGGGCCCACTGATTATGTATACAAAATTTGGTTGAGTTTGGTACAAGAGGCTATATTTCATTTTTTGACCCTACACCCACTTCCCCACCATTTTGGACGGTTAGTTTTTGCATTTTTAGACTTCCGGGGTCCCAGAGATTATATATATAACATTTGGTTGATTTTTCTCAAATGGCATAGATTTTTTTATTTTTAACCCCCCCCCCCCTCCTCGCCCCTTAATTTTGGGTCGATATGCACCAAAATCTAATTAGCTCTTAGCCAGACATCGTGGCGAAGGACGAGTCGGGGACGGTGTGGGTTCTGGATGTTCAGATAGTGTCAGCGCTCCTCGGACTGGGGGTTGCCCACAGAAACAAAATCAATTATTATAAGGGCAACTCCAGCCTGGTGAGCAACATTGCGGCAAGGTTTGGGGTGGGCTCGGGTTCTGTGAGAGTTGAAGCCATCACACTCTCGTGGAAGGGAGTGTGGTGGCATAAAGCGGTGTCTCCCCTTGTCGCCCTGGGAATTTCTCAGAGAACTTTATACGATATGACCTTCAGGGCTATGAGGGGTTCATTAATGAATTTTTACAGCTTCAACAGGAGAACTTATAGGGAAATCGCCATGCGCTAGAAATTGTATATAAAAAAGAAAAAAAAAATTTTTTGTAAATATATTATGTTAATATTCCTATAATTATGTAAATAATCCTGTAATTAAATTCACCCGATTATGTAAATATTTCTTGTTAGTGGAAGCCCCCACCTGCGTGGCCCAATAAACGAAAAATCAATAGACCAATACTTAGTGTGAAATTTGGTTTCGATATTCACACTACCCTAGTAGCACAATGTTTCATACTATATAGTAACTATAAGGCGCCTATATAGTTTCTCGAAATACCATACCCTGTATGGTGAAGTAAAAACTTAAATTCACTCCAAGATCAACCTTTTACTGTGAAATTAGAAATAAATAGAACAAAACATTCTATAGTTTATTTATCTCTCTGACTTTTTGGGACTGGAATTCCCTCACTGGTTTTAATTACTCTAAGTCCTAGAATTTTCTTTCCTCTAAGATACAAATAATGTGCTTTTGACTCAATCCAATATACTTTATGTTTTTTCAATAAGAACAAACCACACCATGAATCCGTCACTTCTTAAAGGTTTAAACCTACATGTAGTTGATTCGAAAATAATAAATTAATAAATTAAAAACCCACTATTTAAAAAATTTAAAAAAGATTTTGCAAATGAACTATAAAAAATTATTGTTATTATTAGCTAATATTTTTTAAGATTATTTATCTATTTATTCATGTTCTTATTTTGTTTTTAGCGGAAATATTGTGATCGATCTAAAAATTAAAATACTTTTCCTCACTTAAAATGCTCAATTTGAGATCCTTGAATTATATTATAACCGTTTTTGAGCGTTTGGGAAGTCAGTCCCACACTCAACCCCTTTTAGTCGCCTCTAACGGCAAGCAGGGGATACTGTGGACCTATTCTAACCCCAGTCCACAGGGCGCAAAATTATGATTTTTTATTATTTTTGTTAATATTTAAAAATATGGTTGCTTTTTATTGCATTCTAGAAAACTGTTTTTTTTTCTATTAATTTTTATTATTATTGCTAATTAGAATTACATTTTAGTGCTGCTTATTTTTCTTTAAAAAACAGAAGGCTAGCTGTCATATAATGTTCATAATCATTTCATTCCAACAGTTCTAAGAGATGATCTGACATCTTTTCAATAAATAGTATTTTTATCTGCATTGAAACAAGATCTGTTGCCCTATATGTACCTTGTACATACAAGGCAGGCTTAAGGCTATAGCGTCTATTTTTCTTGTTTTCTTTGGATTTTTTCTTTGAGCTTTTTGTTTTGTTTATACAGAGAGACAGACTAGCTAGGTATCATATAATATATCAAAATGCCATCCTATGATGATATATCAATGTGTGGACAAAAAGAACATGAGCCATGTGTACATCGAAGGCTTAACATCCCATTGATCATGTCAAATTTTAAATATCTTTTGTTGTTGCCCTTGATGTATGAACTTATACGTTTTATATGACGAGATTAACATATTAAAATTAAAAAAAGTTAGGGATTAACGGATTAATAAAATTAATGATATATCTATCTACTTACTAACATACACTTTTTTCGGGATGGCTTATTTTTTGAGTGTCATCTTCTCTTATCACACAGGTACCCAGATTTTTTTTTAGGTGACCCAAAATATTTTGTCATCATGATGATGATCATATGGTCCTTAGACTGATTTGACGCAACTACCCACCTCCATTCGACTCTTTTCTATGGCAACTTATTCTCTTCTCTATAAGTTTCACATCTCATAAACTTTTCTGGAAAAATATTCTAATCTAGGTCTTACTCTTCCCTCTTTCTTTCTACCCCACTCTCTAAAATAAAATATCTATATGAAATTCTCCGTATCCCAACGCGTGATCTATCACTTCCTGATGTTGAACTTGGTGGCACATTAGATCTTACTACTTTTTATGGTAACTTTTACTAATTTTTATTACTCTAATTTGGCCTTTTTTTTACAGAAGTGTTAATTTCATTCATTATTGTATGTTTTTAGCCTGTAAGTTTCACTCCTTTATATTAAGGGCTAATGAAGGGAAAGTTTCTGTTTTTTAATTTTTTCCCCTTATTAGTGCTTCAAGCTATTCCACTATGCAAAATTTTAGCATTCTAGGGACGTTGAATTTTATCACCCCAAATTCTTGTTTTGGAAAACGAATATTGTTGAATCAGGCCGAATTTTCTACCTCCTTCCAGTCTTGCTTCATCATTGGTATTGTATCCAGACACACAGAGAAAAAAAAATGATTCTTGAAATACCTTTTTCCCCATGTTTCAGACATTTCTCAATTCAATAAAGAAAAAAAAATTCTAGTTTATTTCTTCTTATTTCCAAGGTACAAGGGACCATCGCGGACTACAGAGATTGAACCTTTATTACTATCAGTATCATTATAAAAAAATTAATTAATTACTTCTTATATTCATGGTCTCGAGTATGTTCCGTTGAGGGATGCAAAAGTTATTAGATCTAATGCCCACTTGCCTCTTTTCTTTTTATTATTTTCTGAGCTCGTAATCATGGATATCTTATGGCTTCTTCTTTTCCTTCTGGCATGTTTAATTAAATTGAAATACCAGCCAACAACTTTAGAAATTCATTAGTAAATTGGATTTTCAAACATTCAACACTCCTCTGCGGTCAAGTTAGATAAAAACCCAACAAAGGAATTCCCCAACCATTCCTATGACTTTTCGAGACTAAAACTTCCTTCCCACCTTCGACTTTCCCGTGACATAGGTATATAACAAGTCTTTTAAGACATAGGTCTACACTCTACAGGCATCGTTCGACCACGAACCAACCGATGAAATAAAAATATTTCTCTTCTCTTTCTTCATTTTTCGGTGCATGGGTTACCACAGACCTCACTGGTTGCTTCTCTTGAAGAAATATCATTGAAAAAAAAGAAACCATTGAGCCATCCTAATTTTCTCAACTCTTTGGTAAACGGGCGTATTAAACAACAATATAAATAATCATTATTTGATAATCTGCCTGTGCAATTTTAATAAAATATTTCCTGTAATTAATATGAATACATTTATGTATAATGTGCAATTATGTTTTCCCAATTGAATTAATTTAATTATTATTATAAGGACGTTTAATTGGTTGGTTGATTTGAGTAAATGAGAGTCATAGTAATTTTTATCTAAAATTCAATTTGCATACAATAATATATATTTGTTTTTGAATAATATTTATATTTAAAATCAAATTTTTCAAATAGTTTAAATAAAACTCAGGAAATATTACTTTTGGACTATTCAAGAATAGGATCAGTCTCTTCTTTTTATATTGTTAAAATCAAAATATTACCTCTATTCACTTACCATAAATTGAGTGATGGAAATACACAGAAATATTAATAATAAAAACTATTTTTACTTTCGCTTACAATAAAGTAAGTTAAAGTAATGCATTTCCCTTTTAAGTTTTCCACACTTGGAGGTCCTCTAACTTCAAAGTTGTAAAAGTTATATTCACTTTGTTATTTTTGTTCGAGCGTACGTACCTCTTGAGTACAGTGAGCCACAGAGTAAGGTAATTTGAAATTCAAACTAGGTAACTATTAGAAGTAATACAGAGAGCTTTTGGTTCAAATTGTCAAACCGGATGTACCTACCCCTTTACTTACAATATTTTTTACATTTTCTCAAAAATTCTATCAAATTTCTTCAAAATCGATTTTAACAAGTATATGGTATATATATTTGTTAATTGATAAAATATTATTTTAATTAAAATTAAAATAAAGGAGTTGATTAAGTTTATTGCAAAAACTTGCAAAAAGCCTAAATTTCGGTATTGGTAAGTCGATGAGCAATCCCAATTTAAATTTAAAGTGGGTGTCAGCCAGAAATTATCCAGCAAGGATTTAACTCACTTTGGCCCACTGAAAGAACCCCAGTAATTATAATATTTTTTTATTCCAGATGGACCTATTTTAAAAAAGAAAATACTCATAGGATGTAAGTGATGAAAGTCATGTGATTCCCTTCATTCTTTTATTTCACTTAAAACTCTCGGCAGATGAAGCTTTTGAATCGTGAACGCTTTCAGAGCTAGAAGGGCGACTCGGTGTTGAGTTGGCTCAATTTTATTTCTTTTTCTTATTTGTGTTTAGATCTGGGGCGTAGCTACCCCCGTATCGGCCGTACCAATGATATGGGGCCCCCGGGCTACAGGGGCCCCGACGTGTGTAAGCAAATATTCGCCGCAGTCGAGTATAAGGGCACGTTTAGGACAAGCTACAACACAGGTCAGCTGGAAGAGAACATCCTATTGATTCTAAAAAAGCTAGCTTTTATCTAAAAAATTATAAACCCCTTTAAAAAACGAAATCTAATATTTATAACTAGCGCCATGCTATAATAAATGGTGAACTCACATTGCAGTCTGTAAGCCAAAGAAGAACATCGATGAATGAAGGATGGCAATTGGAAATAGCAGAGAGGAGAGGGTTCAGAAGAATACCAGAAAATTAGAAAAACACAATTAAATTAATTTAAGAGTTAAGAAATAATTAAAATAAATTAAAAAGTTATTAAATACTTCAATGAGTTATTTTAATTAAAAAGTCTTCAAATTATCTTTAATGTATGTGTGGTAGGAATTAAATTGAAAGTGGGAGCGGAAACAAGATTAAGAAAAAATTATTCAAGTAAGAAATATTTTTATCAATAAAAATATAGATAAGAGATAATTTACCATTAGTGTAACTAGATGCATCATCTCGAAGAGGTGAACCAATCTTTGCGTACGAGTAGATTGAATGGAGTCACTAGACAGGCACTAGAAGAAAAAGAATTAGAGTATTTAGTAAAAATATTTAACTTAAAAATAAACTTGGAAAAAAAATATCTTGAAAAACTTGTCTTAGCTTGTAATCAACGACGGGATCAAGAAAAATAGTTTATTAGTTGATGCACCTTCTAGTGATAATTTCGATAAAGAGCATCCCTTAGCATAATTCACTCATAAGATTGACCTAAATAAATTTTAATAAGATTTCCAAAAATAATTTTGATATTTATCTATTTCAATAAATACCTATACTAAATAAATTAGATAAATAAAAAAATTAAACGTAAAGAAATTCTAGTCAATTCCCAAAAAATGGTCAGTGTAATATTATATGTAAAATTTAGATTTGAGAAAAAAATATTTATAAACTATTTAAATAATTTTTTTGCAACGAAATTTTCTCTGGAGAGAGACGGACTGGTAGAAATTTTAATTGAAAGTAATGGGGCTGCCTTCCATTACTTTCAATTAATATTTAAATAATTTCTTTAATAAATTCTATTAAAAATTTATACATATTATGATTATCATTAATGTCCTTTAAATTAATAAAATTTCTGATCGTAAATAAATATACATATAGTAATTCTAATGTGTTTTAATAAGGCATCGAAAAATCTGTACTCACATTTATTTGCAAAGATGCATCGTAGACACAGAGCACTTTTATACTTCCAAACAGCAGATCAATTTGTCTTTGAAGTCCTGGAAAGTAAAATTTAGAGAGAATAAATAAAGTGAAATATCAATGATACATTATTATAGAGAAATATTATTTAGATATTTTCAAATGGGTTTGATAAAGATTGAAATGAATGGTTTAGAAATACATATATGAAGAAAAATAAATTATTATATTATATTATTACCAGCTGCAACTGAAGGACATAGAAAGTTCGTTTTGATGTTAAAATGTTTTTCCCTCTTTGCACTACCTTCAATATTTTTATTTATTTATTTTTAATGCGATCAAATAAAAAAAGAGGCACTAATAAGATGGAACCCAAATGGATCTCGAAAGACCATTGCGTTAACGAAAAGAAGGAAAAATTCTGGATGGGAAATTTTTGAACAAATGTATCTAATCAAATGAAATTAGACGTAAAAGGTCCTATTAATATTCTAGACTAGTGTAAAAGGTTTCAAAATTCTAGTTCAAACTATTTGCTGACAAAAATTGAAAAATCATCAAATTTGATGAGGACAGGTACTGATTCTAAAAAAGTTTTCACTTTTTTAAATTTGAATTAATTTATGATGAACAGAGATTATAGATGTTGTTTAAAACAAATTGCCATGTATAAATGTGAAACCTGGGCGATCGGAGAGGCAGAAATAAAGAGACAGAGGCTTTGGAAATGTGGTCCTTCAGGAGAATGTTAAGAATTAATTGTTGGATAGAATTACCAACGAGGAAGTCCTGTAAAAAGTTAAAAAAAGAAGAATCTGAAAAAGAGAAGTGTTCGAATTATAGGGTACATTTTAAGACAGTGGTTCCCAACCTTTTGTGGCCCACCTCCCCTTTCTGGAGGTCTACTAACACCTATCGCCCACTTTTCATTTTCATTGTATGCCTAATTTTAATTTGAAGTAAAGTGTAAATAATAAAGCAGTTTTATTATTTTAAACAATTTTATTACCGAATATAAAAACAACCAAAGCAGTTTTATCCGGTCACTCTTAAATAAAATAGGAAAAAAATAAAATTGTACATTTTTTAAATATTTTTTTTTAAGAACAAAGAAGTGAAATAATTAACTAAGATCATTGACGTACATTTAAAAAATAGGAGTACATGTTTTCATTTTTAAATTGGAATCTGGAAAAATTAAGAAAGTCGACAGTTAAAATTTGAAAAAATAAATGAAATTTTGAAAACTTTGTTATTGTTTTATTTTACCTTTTCAATGGCTGCCTTGTGCTTGGTGGATTTCAGTTAAAGCTTGAATATCCGGCTTGCTTTATGTTAGTCAAGTTCAGCCGGAAGTCTCCTTTGAGGCAAATGACCAACTTATTTCTTTGTTTTGTGAGGAGCTGGACAACAAAACTAAATCCTTTTTCAACTAAACATGTTGAAGGGAACGAGATGTGGAGTGGTTCAGTTTTTCATCACAGTTGTGGATAAGTGTCCACAAGCTTCACCCAGGCTAACTCGTAACACCGCTCTGCTTGAAAATGATTTTCGCCTCACAGTCATACTTCAGATTTAGAAACTCCGTCTGCAAAGAATTATCAAGCTTATACACAGCTTCAAACGAGAATGGATCTAGAATCCAATCGGGTTCTACTATACAGTACTATTTTAATTTTCCACCCTTTGAATACTCATCGCCCCCAAATCGACCCCCACTTATTTATTATCCCCCTCGATAACCCAAATCGCCCATTAAGGGGCGATCGCCCCCAGGTTGGAAACCATTGCTTTAAGACAAAGAGGAATTCTAAGGGATATTTTAAAAGGGGCAAGAAAGGTGGAAGGAGAAAACATAGATTGGAGTATTCTCCATAAATAATGAAAGATATTGGATATTTTAAAGAAGTGAAAGAGTTGGCAGGAAATCAGTGAAGAAGCGAGAGAGTGGCAAAGAGGAGGCATCGATACCCCGGGCGGCAGTCTTAGAGGGAGAGACAAAGAATTTGCCGTCTATTTCACTTATTAAACGATAGAAAACTAAAATGACATTCTTTTTTTAATATTTGTTCTCATTATTGATTACATAAACAAAATAGTTATCATTAAATAATTATTTTTGGAATGAAAGGTCAAAAAAATACTACGCCCGGAAGTCATTTACCCTTGATATAATATTAGAGTTAAGTGCAGACGGGTGGATGCATCAAACCAATCTTAGAACTGTGTACTCAATGATGATGTAACACTTTATAATAACGATTAAATATTATTTAATAAGGAATCTTTTAAATATATGTATAGGTAGAATAATATTATATTTGTAGGATGTACTTTTTGCTTATAATGATTTTAACTATTTTATTTCATTATTTTGAGTAAATATGCTCAAATGCCCATAATAAAAGAAATTTAATTTATTCTATAGTTGAATATTAACTTTGGCTTTATAAATTTGTGAAGGCCTTATATATCCAATGTTAAATTTTAAATTAAATTCCTTTGTTTTTGTTTTATGAAATTCTAGAATGAGTTTCAAATTAAATTTATTTTAATGAGTGAATTTGATCTCTATTTAATTTATTTATTGTGGGATAAATTTGCGATTTCTGATTTGGATTTATAACCCATGCACTGATATACATTAATATATATAACTAAAATGCATTACATAATATAATTATTAATTCATTAATTGTATGAATTTTGAATTAATAATTAAAATATTAAAATGAACACACAATCGTGATTCTTCGCAAAATATAATTTAAATTAACAATAATTCTCGCCTCTGAACTTGCTTAAATGAATTTTATATACGGGTTTTTGGTATAATTAAACTAAGGTGGGAGAAAAAATTGGATGGATTGGAATATGGAATTGAAATAATTATCGGAAAAAAAAGGTTTTTTTTCTTTAATTAGTTTTTTCCTCTTATTAAAAACAAGGACTAAAAAGATGATCAAGGACAGTCGATGGTGGAGAAGTAATCTCCGGAGTCGAAGTTCAAATTCAATGTATACATTCATCATCATCATTAGCCTGTCGATAGCGACAATCCACTCCTGAATATAGGCCTCTTCCATCAAATGGAAGGGGGTTGGCATTAAGTCACCACGCTTGCCAGACGGATTGGTGACTAGGAATCAGATTATAGCCGGTCAAATATCAATGCAGGGACTCGGACTCGAACCCGGGACTCCTGCTTAGAAGGCTAGTGTCTTAAGCTCTCGGCTAATCGATTCCTTGTATACATTAATTCATGTAAAATAATTAGTTTAATAAAATTTATAAAAAAAAAAATTAAACTAAGGGAGGGGAGAGGATGGGAATAGTGGAATTGAAATAATTATCGGAAAAGAGGTTTTTTCTTTAATTAGTTTTTTCCTCTTATTATAAACAAGGACTAAAAAGATGATCAAGGACAGTAGATGGTGGAGAAGTAATCTCCGGAGTCGAAGCTCAAAAACAATGTATGCATAAATTCATGTAAAATAATTGGTTTAATTAAACTAAAAACGAAGGGGATTGGGAGAGGGAAGAGAATTCTAATATGGAATTGGAATAATTAGCGGAAAAGAGGTTTTTTTCTTTAATTAGTTTTTTCCTCTTATTAAAAACAAGGACTAAAAAGATGATCAAGGACACTCGATGGTGGAGAACTAATCTCCGGAGTCGAAGCTAAAATACAATGTATACATTAATTCATGTAAAATAATTGGTTTAATAAAATTTATAAAAAAAAAAAATAAATTAAACTCATCATCATCATTGAGTATACAGTCCTAAGACTGGTTTGATGCAACAATCCGTCTCCACTCGACTCTGTCCCCCGCCAGCCGTTTAACCTCTCTAAATGTCTGGCATCCCATATCCCCAATTATTTGGTTGAAATATTCTAATCTGGTTCTTCCCCTTCCCCTTTTCTTTCCCACCTCCCCCTCCAAGATATCCCTAAGCAGTCCCCCATGTCTCAGTGTGTGCCCCATCATCTGACCTCTTCTCTTCTTCAGACTCTTCCACAAGGTTCTTCTTTCTCCGATTCTTCCAAGAACTTCTTCATTTGTAATTTTATCCATCCATTTGATATTCGTCATTCTTCTGTAGCACCACATTTCGAAAGCCTCTAATCTCTTTCTCTCCGCTTCTCTAATTGTCCAGGTTTCACACCCGTACATGGCTATGCTCCATACATATGTCTTCAATAGCAACTTCCTGTTTGCTAAGCTGATTGAGGAGGAGCATAGTAGTTTTTGTTTTGAATTAAACCCCATTTTTGCTTGGGCAATTCTTGATTTAATTTCGTTTTCGCTCCTCCCATCCCATGTTATTTTACTTCCTAGGTAGCGGAATTCCTTAACTCCTTCTAGGTTTTCTTGGTTAATTTTGATGCATTCCTGTCTCGTTTGTTCTTTTTTTGTACATACTAGGAACTTGGTTTTATTCTTGTTTATTTTCATTTTGATTTCTTCTATTAGGATTTGGTTAATTCCATTCAAGGCGTCCTCTAATTCTTTTTTATTGCTTCCTAGAAGGGCAATGTCATCGGCAAATCTTAACATAGCGATCTTTTGACCTTGGATTTCTATACCTGTATCAATTTTGTCTTTGAATTCTTTAATCGCTTCTTCTATGTATAAGTTGAAAATCATGGGTGACAGCACACATCCTTGTCTTACACCTTTTTTTTATTTTGGCTTCTCTTTGTTCATCACCAATATTTATAATTGCCGTCTGGTTTTGATATAGATTGTAGATACAATACAAATTAAACTAAAAACACAAAAAAATATTTTTAATGAAAAAAATGAAACAATAAATAAATGGTAACTAATTTAACTTCTTAGGCTCAGACATCTCTTTGGATATCTTTTATTATAAAATTATCAAACTTTTGAATCAATTTTATTATTATTATTAATATTTTAGCATATATAATTCATATTTGGAATAAAGCACTAGAGACTGGTAAAGAGACTTTCGTTATAGGCTTAGACATTTCAAAGGCCTTCGATCATGTCTGGCACAAAAATCTTCTTGCCAAATTACCTGCAATTGGCCTTCCCCCGAGCCTCTGCAAGTTGCTTGAGAGCTTTCTCTCAAACCGCTCTATTAAAGTCGAGGTTGACGGAATATCATCCTCGTCCTTTAATACTAATGCTGGAGTTCCTCAGGGCTCAGTCATCTCTCCCACGCTCTTTATTATCTATATTAATGACTTATTAAATCTGCCTCCAATCCAATACATTGTTACGCTGACGATAACACCCTCCACAACGCTCAATCCTTACTAGACAATCGCGCAAACATAGCCTCCTCAATAAACGCAGATTTAAGCATGCTTACAAAATGGGGATCTCACAATTTGGAAAACTTTAATGCTAACAAAACACAATGCTGCCTAATTTCTAGGCACGCAGATAGGAACCTTCCGGACATTTCATTTGATTCGAGCTCATTGGAATTCCGTAATAAAATATCAATGTTAGGTGTCACCTTAGGTTCTGACCTCTCTTGGAATGACCATATTATCTCAGTAGCAAAAGCTGCAGCATGTAAGCTTGGCTTTCTTTTCCGAACCAAACGATTTTTCACCCCCACTCAACTCCTTATATTATACAAGGCTCAAATTCGCCCCTGTCTTGAATATTGCTCGCATTTGTGGAGAGGAGCCTCCAAGTATTCTCTTAATACCTTAGATGCAATTCAGAGGCGAGCTATCAGACTGATAGGCGATCCTACATTAACTGACACTCTCGACTCCCTAGCCCATCGTAGATCTGTCTCCGCCCTTTCCCTTTTTTATAGATATTACCATGGCTTTTGTTCTGACGAAATAAAATCGATAATCCCACCAAAGGCTTCATTTGCGCGAAATACACGATTTTCTAAAATTCAACACCCCTACGCACTTAAACTAGATACTAATCGAACAAACGCATTCGCCAATTCATTTATCCCTATGACATCTAGAGACTGGAACTCTCTTCCGCCGAAAGTCTTTCCAGCTACTTATAACCTTCAATCTTTCAAGACTAGCATCCACAGATAGCTTCGACTGCTACCCAATCCCTAAATCTCCCCTTATCTTCACGTTACAAGGGTCCACCACGGACTTCAGAGGTTGTACCTTCTTGGTGCAACTTCTTCTTGTATCAGTATCATTATAAAAAAAAAAAAATCATATTCCGGACGTCCTGAAAAAATCATGCTTAAAAAGGAGCCATATTAGTGTCACTATAATGTTTATCTGTCTTTCTATCAGAGCATTGTAGTTTGTAAACTAAATCGCATAAAAACTTTAAATTTCGAAGTTACATATATGCAATTATTTTCCCACAAACCAAAAATCGTATTACAATTTTATTTGAATGATTGGGAAGGCTCAAAAATAAAAAAAAAATGGTTTTATCATAGAATGTGAAGTATCTCTCTAACTAGAATGAGGTTCAATTTTTTTAAAATTTACTTTAATTCAAAATTAAAATATCGGAGAGCGTATACCTGTTGGTGTTTAGAAACGACTTAACTTAAAATTATTAAAAAAATTCACAAATAAGAGCAAATTTGATACCACAAGTATTTTGGGAGTTGAAAATACGGTACGATCGGCATGTGGTCGGACCGACTCCCACTTGGTCGGCTTATTTACTATTTTTAACCGACTTCAAAAAAGGAGGAGGTTCTCTATTCGACTGAATTTTTTTTTTTTTTTTGTGTGTCTATGTTACCTCATATCTCCGCCAATTGTGAACCGATTTTGAAAAAAAAATTCGCATTGGCTTCAGTCTAGCTTCGGATTAATCCCGTTTTTTTCATTGGTATTAGACCTTTTTTGTTAGGTTTGTTCAGGCCTAACTTCTTTGCTTATGAACCGATTTCGATGATTCTTTTTTTATTGGAAAGGGGGTATCTTATGGATGGTGGCATATTAATTTGGTCAAGTTCTGATGATATGATCAACGACGAAATAACATAAGTCTCCAATTCTTATGAGCAAATAATCGAAATCATGATAAATAAAATCTTTTATAAAAAAATCTTATAACATTCATTTAAAACCCACAAACGTTTCGAGAGAATTTCTATATTTATGAATTTAATTTCATTATCATTTTCTGGTGATGAAGGAAAGGAAGATTGGAGGAATAGAAAATAATGGAATTTAAATAATTATTGAAAAAGAGTTTTTTTTCTTTAATTAGTTTTTTCATCTTATTAAAAACAAGGACTAAAAGATGATCAAGGACACTCGATGGTGGAGAAGTAATCTCCGGAATCGAAGCTCAAAAAACAATGTATGTATAAAGTCATGTAAAATAATTGGTTTAATAATATCATTTTCTGGTAAAGAGAGATTAGAATTGAGGGAATGGATTAAAATATCATTTTCTGATTCATTCGCCTGACGCTTTCTCTTACGAGGATACGGGTCTTAAATAGCTGAAGGTTGTAACTAAATAAGATAATTATTTTATACCTTTTAGTGGACTTTATTTTATTTTTAAGTTATTATTATTTTATTTGTTGAATTTAAGTTTTTTGAATTCGGTTTTATTTATTTTTTTTATAAAAATTATTTTTTTGGTGTTTACTAAGGACGTAACTTAAAATCATAAAAAAATTCACAAGTTCTCTCATTACCTTCTTAACCAACGACAAATGAGAACGAATTTGATAAACTTTAAAAATTAATAAATAAATAACAAATTCATTTTACACATACCTATCTATCACTTCCATATAATGAAGAGAATTTAGGAACGTTTTTATAAATTGTTCGAAAATTTTGACTTTATTTTCCAAGTGTTCTTCTATCTAATAAAATCATTTGTTATTCGAGTAAATGCTGCTATTAATTCTAGACCACTGACTTGTTCGCGAAGGGAAGAGCAAACTTTAAAGAAATCAATTGGCAATTAAAGAAAATATGTTCCAATGCAAGTGACTTGCGAATGGAGATGATCGAGAAGGTTGAAAAGAGCAAGAGAGGGCGAAAGTTAGTTTATTTAATAGAGTAGTCCCGCCCAGACAATACCCACAAGAGCTTCGTTGGCTAAACGAAAAGGGCGGCGCGGCGGCCGAGGGCTTCTCTATTGGCAAACTTTTTGATTTATGTCTCTAGATAAGGACCAGCATCTACGAGAGGCCTCTCTGCCTCCGGAGGCGAGGGGAATTTCGACCGGAAACTCGGAGGAATATACATCATGGACCATCCTCCACCCACAGGATACCGTCACAAACAGAATTCCATTGGCACGAATATCTATATATACAATTTATTGAATTTATTTATTGACAATCATTAATTGATTTCGCCAATTAATTTATTTTATCGTCATTGTTAAATCCAAAGACGCTTAGCGTGGGTGGACTAGTATTTTTTCTTTTGATGAAAAAATATTTACAGAAGATTTTTTGGAAAATGAATATTTAGGTATTCATTTGATTTTAAAATTTTTATTATTTTGCTCTAAATGTCTAGACCAGCTCTTCTTAAGGGGGTTCGGGACTGTTTATCATTTTTATAAGAAAATTCTAAAATTTTTACCATCGAATCATTGATGTGTTAAATATTTATTCCCTTAAGTTGATCGTCTGTCCTATTATCGAGAAATAAATTATTGAAAATTGTCCTTTTAACATTTAAGTAAATGGACCGATCTTTTAAAAAAGCTATAACTTCTATACAAATTATACCATTTTCAACAAATTTATACAGATCAATAATTAAACTTTTATGAATTAAATGATACATTTTTCAATAGATTTGACAGTCTAGTTAATTAGTTATTCATAAATGTAAAAATAAAATATTATTTGCAGCCAACAGAATATAACAAATGCACTAGTTTAGAATTCCAACTTTATTTTTTGAAATCGTTTTTGTGTTAAAATAAATGTTTTTATAATGAGAAAAAATTTATCTCAATATTCTTTTTATTAATATTATCAAAACTTAATAAAAAAAAAATAAACAAAAATTAATATTATCAAGATTTTTATTTGAAATTAACCTCATTATTAACAATTTTTTTTTTTAATTTAGTAAGCTGTCTGCAGAAATACAAAATATTTTTTCGTATGTCAACCAGATAGAGCTGCTGTCCCGAACCTCCTTAAACTATTTTCGTTCACCACCCCATTTTGGCTAGAAATTTTTCGCAACCCTTTATTATATATGGTAGATAGGTACATGATATTAACTAGGGATATTACGCAGCTTAGACCCCGACTCCGAAAGGTCGGAACTTCCGATTTATTCGGCTCCGATAATTTTGAATCAAAGAAAAATATAACGAAGATCGAAAGATTTGACCGAGGTCAGCCAGCTACAGGGCGCACCTACAAGGTTTGACTTGTCGGCCGGGGAATCCCCTCACGCCCGTATATTTTTCTATTGTTGCATGTTACTTACGTATGTGTATTATTATTTATATATATACTGATTAAAGAGATTGATTACTGAATTATATTTTTATTATTTCATTAGGCCTGCCCTTAAATCTATCTTCTACTCCAACTCCGGCTCCGACTCCGATAAGTCAAATTTAAAATTTCCGTAATTTTTACTAGTATATCATAAATAAATTTAATTCTATTAATTTTATGATTTGTTAAAACTACACAATACAATTATTAAATCAAAATATTAATGAGACTGCTTGTTTCTTATTAAATAAAGAATCAAACAAGACTGTACAACATTTTTCAAATTTGATCTGTATTTTGATTTGATTTATGATCAACAATGCTGAGAACATCGCTTCTCATTAAGAAATATCTAATACAAATTAACCATAATTTCATAAATTATTGGTAATTCAATCACATAATATACCTCGAATTCACTAGACTTTAATTTTTTTGAATTAATTTTTGGTCATTATATTTTTTTAATTGTTCATTATTTCAATGTCATTATTGTTGACCTATGTTTCGCGAATTCAAAATTCAGTTACTCGACCCAAAATGGGGCCGCGACCCAGAGTTTAAGGTCTAGACTAAATATATCATAAATAAGATATTAATTAAATTTTTTATTGCGAATACCGACTCGCGTTTTATTGATTTTTACTTATACTCGTTCTCTTGGCAAAAATCCCGTTATAGGGATGACATCTCGTCGAGATTAAAAATTACATGTAATGAAATAGGAAATTCACTCTTGACATCTGTTGGTAGAAAGTTTTCGGGGAAACAATTTGTATTTTCCCAGAGGAACTATACATTTACTTACCCGTTAATAGCTATCCCCTCTGATTTTCGCTAATAGAGTAACCGCATAAATTGAATCCAAATCCGACAAACGCATTTGGTAACTCTTTATGACTTCTAAATAGTGCAACTCCCTTTCCGCACTGTTTTTCCTCTATATACAATCTTTCAAGACCCACATTCATAGGTATCTTCGATTCCAACTCATCGCCTGAAATTTCTACCTCTTCTTTTCACGATGCGAGGGCCAATCTTGACTTTTTTAATACCCTAATTGTTCACCGAGCACTCAAAAAATTTGATAGACTAATATAATATTTTAAGTAATCACGAGAGTGTCTTCTACTAAAAAAGAGCAGTCATAAATAATTTGTACTAAATATCAGAACTGTAGTATTCACCCCCTCGGTAATTGAAACCTTTTCTTAGAGTAGATTTATCAAGCTTTGCAAATCACAAACTCAAAGCGTATTAATCTATCAAATTTTTCTCAGGTCTTCCATTTTCTTTTTAAAATTTTATAGTATATTGAATCATTTGACTTATAGCCTTGAGAATTTTGTTTTATATTATTCAATAATGGTTCATAAACTATCTAAATGGCTTCCTCTTCTTGAAATGTTAAAATTTGAAAACTTGAAGCATTATAGATAAAATGAAGGTGTTTAAATATAATATTATAAGTGCAATAGGATGATAAAAGCTTTCAATCTATAAAATATACATTCACAAACGTCAAACGGCCAATAAAAATTTATGTTCGATACACGCACCTCGGTCCATTTTTATATGTGTATCAAAATTAATTGTTGTACGAGTAAAAAATTAAATAAAAGTTGATACTTAACATGAGATTAAATACGGATATTTTTTTATAAATAAATCGTGAAATAATCCTGAAAAAATACTTATTTTCTAATGAATTCTAATTAAGAGAGTTTAAAACAATTCAATATTTAGCTCTGTCTATTCAAAAGAGGAATTTTTATTTCTTGTTTTTTTGACATCTGATTGACCATTTTAAAAATAATCGCTGAAAAACAATATAACGTATAAAGATAATTTAATCTAAATTCTAAACAAAAGAAAATAAATATTTTAAGATCTATTTAAAATATTCATATTTATAAAACAAAAATATAAAATAATTCAATGAAATAAAAATGTATTACATATATTAATACAAATTTGATAATTTATTAGTAGGTAAAAAAATGACTTAAAACATTTTACTTTGAGCCATGTAGTAGAACTCAAAATGTTAGTAAATATCAGACATTTTAAAACTTAAAAGGAAGTGCTTCTTCAAACTTCATTTTTTAATATAAAAGTTCAATTTGCTTATAATAATAGAAGAGTCTAACGAAATCACGGGAAGTTGTCATCTACTAAATCCGAGCTGCCATGGATAACAATCTTTATTACTCGTCACCTTCTCAGGAATCAAACCTAAGTGTCAATAATAGCAGTCCGGACCGATTGTTTGGGGTCGGAGAAGGGGTGAGGGGTAAAATTTTCATAATTTATCTTATCACAACTGACGTCTACTTTTAAACATTATATTTTTAAATACTCAAAACAAGACGCAGAATCAAAATGGAAAACCCCCAAATTCTCCTTAAAAACCCATCACTCCAATCTATATAATAAAAATTAATTTCTGTTTCTTTGTAAGAGCAGATCTCTCAAATGCCTGGACCAATTTGGCTAATTTTGGAAAAGTTGCCCGGAAAATTGAAAAATTCAGGAAAAACTAAAAAAAATTCAGGTTAGCCAACATAGCTTGCCAAACAATAAAAGAACTAAACTAGCAAACTAAACATGTGTTGGCGGCCCTGTTTGTCAGATTTTTGAGTGTCATTAATTCTCAATAGTTCTAACCACATTATCGTTGAAGAAGAATTTAATACTGCAACAAAGATTTAAAAAAACTATCTATTTTTTAAAGTAACTTTAAAACCAAAAATTAAAAAAAAAAATCGTCATGATAACTAAATTTTTGAAAAAGTTATGCTTATTTAAAAAAGATATTTTTTCAAAAATTCCTAACTTCTTTTGAGTTGGGTAAAAAAAATTTGAAAAAAATCTGAAAACCGTCTTTAATAGAGTAGAAAAAAATAAAAAAGTTTCAGCCAAGCTTTTGATTATATATATAGATGAAAAATATTTAATTTAAAATAAAATATGTTATTTAAAAATCATTTTTCTTAAAAATACCATTGGGAAGCTTACCTCATCTTTTTTCTATTGTATTTAAGACCCTCAGCCATTTCAAAAGAACTAAGCCTTTTGGCTTTTGTATTCGAGCTGATTCATTCATTTCAATATTATTTATTTATTTCAAAGTTAATTATAAAATATTATTGAAACTATATTAACTAAACTAACTGAAAGGAATTAATTAGCTTTTGGAATTTCTTTAAAAATATATTTTAAAGATTAAAACCAAAATTCAAATAGCCCGTAGAATTCTTTAAAGAAAACAAAATCATTTAAAAACCCATTGAAATCTAGGAAATTTCAGCCTATTGAAATTATTAAAAACCTATTTTGAGGTTAATTAAACCTTAATTTTCTATAATCTAATAATACACTTTAAAAGTTTATTATTTTTAATTTTTTAATTGGATAATTCTCTCCAAATGACGATTTTTACCTTATTTATTGAATTTTTACAAAACAAAAACTTTATTTTAATTTAAGTTGAAAGGTTCTTTTTGCCGAATAATTGAGTAGCAGAAGGGGACAATAAAATATTGTCTTCTGCTGGAAAAATAAATTTTTTAAATTCATTCATAAAGAGATATACTTTGTCCTCTTCATCAATCTATTACAATTAATTCACAAGAGTTGATATATAAAAGTGTTCTTTACACGTGTATAAAACATCAATAAAACAGCCACGTGGGGGTGCAGGGGGCGAAGCCCCCTGGCTAGCAAAAGACCGCCGAGGGCGGGCCTTGAAGCTAGTAAAAAATAAATTTAAATTAATTCATCTTATATTTAGAATTATATTTAAGTTAACATAAAAATTAAATAGTTATTTTATTTAAGTACAGGTTAAAAATATCCAGTTTAGTTAGGTAGGATTAAAGAGCGAGAGGAATATTGATTGGATTATTTCGTTGAAATCCAAATTCTCTCACGGTTTTATCTTGCCTGAACATTCGTTCCTTAAAATCCAAATTACATGAATTCCTTTCATTCCAAGAATTCCCTCCCAACCATTCTCTGATCAAGAAACAAGAACACGTTTCTCTCTATAAGGAAAATATACATTCTTCTTCATTTTCCTCGCTTTTTCTAAAATCCTACTACGCCTTTCTTTTTCAAACTCGCAACTCTTTGCGAGATTCAGCTGTTGCATCATCTTTCACATAGCAATTATATATATATATATATATAAATTGTGTTGATTTTTATGACTATCAATTTAATTTCTTTGATAATACAGGTATTTATAGTTAAATTAATTAAAATTTAGAATTTCTAATATCAATGGTGTCAATTCATTTGTACTTTACAGTGCGTGTAAAGATAATTTGACAGTAAAACTTCTTGACTTTATGAATAAACTGGCCCTTCAACTTGTTAAACCAGAAATGAAAAGTCATCTGGTGCATTGATTGTTTGATTTATTAAAGGACGAATTCTAAATATATCTCCATTTGCTCCATTTCAGGGTGATAAAAGAAAATTAGCAAAGCGGAAATATTTTTAATTTTTGACCTGTTAAAAAAAGATAGAAAATCAACCGGTTGTATAATTTTCCGTAAACCTGTTTGTTTACAATGTTTAAGACATATTTGCAAGGAATGTATTCGAATTTGAGTTTTCCTAATATTGTATCTGAAACTTTCATTCTGAAACTTTTGGGTCCAGGCACGTTATAAATTTGCATGAAGCTAAACAATTTTATTTTCGTTTTTGACAAGGCTTGGTTCGATCACATATGTGTACCGCATTTTGTGTATAACTCCTAATTAACTCAAGATGGCCAAATAAATTCCGGCTGAAACGTTTTATTAAAGGTGTTTTATTGAACCCAGTGATTCCATCTTTGGCTGATACCTCCTCCTTCATCTAATACAATTTCATCACAGCCACGTACTCTAACAATAGTCATACATATGATTCATTGTGTTTAGAAATATTTAAAATATGAACATAAATATTTTTATGCATTTTTTTTTATTTTTTTCATTGACTCTGTATCCAAATTCCAATATTGCCGATAGAAGCTGAAAAACAAGTAGAACAGTGACGTAACAGGAGGATAGCAATGCTCCAATTCTATCAATATTGTATGATTTTTATTTTTAAACAATTTTTTTACCAGGAAAATATTAATTATTTGTTAGCCCTTTTTACCCCATTTCCCATTTAAATAATACTTAATGATACATAAACTATATCACTTATGTAAAGTTCCATAATACATTAATTTCAATCAAATATGTAGCGTAAAAAAAAAAAAAAAAAAAAAAAAAAACAGAAACTTTTTATAATATTAATAGTATATTATTATAATAATAATTATATCTATATATAGATTTACAAAAAGCATTTATTTCGATATTTCAAAAACTAATAAGATCAATTAAAATTGTTTGGGCTAAAAGAAACTAAAAAAATTATGTTAACGATAAATAGTAAAAGAAATTTAAAAAGATAGACTTAGCTCTGGATTTTTCTACACTTTGGCAAACATTTACATAATATAGGCCGATTAACAATCACTTATATAAAAATTTTGCTTCACCTAGCAGATCTAATAAATTCCACAAAATTCAGCAATGATCAATTTGCTCTTGATGGCAAAAATAAATAAAATAAAATGTTTGTTAATTAAAATAGTATAATTATTTAATCCGGATCTTGTGTATAGCAATGTGGTCAAACAAGCTTGAATTTGATTAATCAAATGAAGTTATATAATTTAAGGTGAAAGAACAAATAATGATAATATCGAAACAATATTTTGTACTTAGAAAATTCGGCAAAGAGCCATTGCTCTGAATAAATAAAATTAAATATTTATTGATATTTCAAATATAAGATATAGAAAGAATTATTCTTGATTCTGTTGTTGACTACTTCGCTACAACAACGGCACTTAATCAGAAGAAACGATAAACGATAAATAAACAACGAAACAGAACATATTCACTTCACTTGACCCTTCTTGCCAAGCTGCTTATAAAACCTCCAAGTCTTCATTACTATCTTCCTTTGTACTCTAATTCTCTCTTAAGACACTAGGCTCCCGAAACGTAACCGCGCCAAATTTATTTTGGTTACAGATTCAGTTACTTAACTTGGATAAATTAATCTTAAATGAGATTTTTTAACTAGATAAATCGACGCCTGTGACTGCTAGGGTATGCATTCAGTCAACAGAGGTGCTAAATTTATAGTATAGTTGTCAGGAATTAACGAGAAGTCCTATACTTTCAAAATACTCAAGATATCAAATTCTCCTCATAATCCCTGACAACTATGCAATAATGTTAACATCTCTGTTCACCAAATGCCTACCCTAACAAATTCAGGCTTCGATTTATCTCATTAAAAAATCTTTTTCTAGATTAATTAATCCAAGTTAAGTAACCGATTCTATTAGATCTCCTAGGTAAAAGCAAAATGTAACACAATTAATTTTAATATACGTGATTGTTAATCAGCCCATATTATGTAAAAAATTATTTTTAGAGGAAAAATCCCAATGGAAGTCTTAATCTCTATTCAAGTTTAAATGGAGGATTTATTTCTGTTTAGATTTCCTAATTTTCTATTTTATAAATCTGACATTCAAACAGAATTCATACAAAGAAAGTTTCCCATGAAGTGGTATAACTTCATGAATTTAATTAATTCACATGATGGTTCGACTCAGTCCTGGAGGTAATTATCAAGTGGCTGAAATGAAGCTCGAGTGCAGAACAGAATCTTAAATAGAATATGAATTTATTGATTCCAATTTTGCTTAATTGGGTGTGATGAAGTCTGTACTCTGACTACGAGAAACAGCCATTCTAGGCCTAATTAAAGGGAGAGTTTGAAGACACAATCAATTAGGTTTGATAAATGGCTCGAGAATGGTCAATTAGAGGTCAAATTCCACTTCTTACCAAAAAAGAGCCGAATCATGTTCACCTGTGAAATTAAATAAGAAGCAAATTCTTCAAGTAAACGAAGTAAAAATCTTGGTGTTTATCTTGCAAGGAGGCTTAATTGACACAAACATATAAAAAGCAACGAAAGGACTTCATAAAATGTCCAGGCCAATTAGTTGAAATTCAAAACTTTTTCTAACAAATAGGTAAACTCTAAGCTCCAAAGCAATCTTCAAGCTGTGTTCCGCAAACATCTAGTTAGGGGTTCAATGAGAAATTTTATATCGTACATCTGTAAAAGCTAATTTATTTTATTTATTAGTACTTGTTAAGAAATAACAAAAATAATGATAAATAAATATTAATAATCTGACGTATTTTATTATGTTACTGTGTATTTAAACTTTAAATCTACTATCTCAGATTTGAAGCTTTAGTGGTTGAGTTATTTATCAAAATAGAATTCACAGCTGAAACCCCCTAAGTTGCAGATTTTTAATTAGATAAATTCATCAGAATACACGAATTTTCGACTCGTAGTTCTGAAATCGTTTTCAGGTACCTACTAGGAACGGGGATTCTATTGATCGACTTAAATTGCAAATCACCACGTTGTTGGCTTAACAGCCAGGCTGGCCAAAGTGCATACTTGACAATGTTTGAAACCTGAAAAAGCCCTTACTAGTAGTCGATTAATATTCCCATTCGGGCACTTAAAAAAGACACCAGAAATAGATGTCAAAACGTCGTGCATTTTGTCGAATTTATGTTATATCATTAAAAATGTTCAAGTTTGGTGGTGTCAGACGAACATTCTCTTTGGATAAATTTATTACGATCATATTAATTAATACTCGTAATCTTATTCAAAAACATTTATTTTTAATAACATCAACAAACATATAAATAAAAATATAAACAATAGAACGATTAACAATACATCAAGTAAGCTTTGTACGCATCAATTCTCCCCTCCTTAGAACGCGGACGCAGCTTCTCACAGGATCATTCTTCTTTCTTCCTAGGTTTAAAATAACTCGAATGATATTTAACTAACCTTCCCCTTTCTTGACTATTTTCAATAATTTTTGCTCCATCCATCGATTCTTCTAAATATAATTTTATTTGATGAAGTAACTCTTCCTTATTTTGATTTAATTTCATCTGACCAGCATCTAGTTTCTCCTCTTCCATTATATTCAACTCATCCTCCTTGACTTCCTTCAACCAGTACGGAATTAAATCATCTTCTATCTTACTATCACTTTCTATTCTTACTTTCTTAGGGAATTCTACTGCTTTTTGGACAAGGAACTCCCTTTTTCCTTGCCCCTCCACTGGTTTCCCTTCTTGAAGCAAGTCTCTTCCCCATGTCCTTCCCGCCTACAGAATCCACAAAAACATCTATCTTGAATGCAACTTCTATCCTGAGTGGGACTCGTCTTCTCTTCTTTATCCACATCCTTTAAATCCCTTTCTATTTCTTCTACCGTCTGCATAAACCCTTCAATATCAGTGAATTTCATTCCCCTAATGGACGATCTAATACGTGGAGTAATCATCTCCACTAAAACTTGCAGGATTGAACCAGCATCTTCGTCCGGAAAAACTCTCTTATATAAAGCCATCTTATTCTCAATAAATAACCTTATAGGTTCGTCTTTTCTCTGTTTCTCCTCATAAAACATAACCTTTAACTTTGAGACTACGATTAAACTATCGTATTCTCGGAGAAATTTCATTTTAAAATCTTTCCAATCCAACGCTGGAAATTGATTGACCACCCGCCACCATGTCTTGGCCTTATCTAACAACTGATCCGAAACCACCATGAGCCAAACATATTCCGGTACTTTATATTTTAATAGAGTATTCTCGACCTTTTTTAAAAATAACTTCGGATCTTCCTCTGGGAGAGCTCTAAACACCGGAAGGAATTTTCCCACGTCTGCTAATTGAATATTCCTATTAATCTCGAAATCACTTCCCTTTTCCGAATTTTCCTTCCTTTTTATTATTTCCTCCAACTCTATCCTCTTGTTTTTTTCCTCTTCCAAATCATCTTTTAATTTTTTTATTATTTTTTTGAATTCATTTTTTAATTTATTCACCTCCTCTCCCAAATCCATTACTCTATGCTCACCTTTTTTTATATGATCCTTGATCTTCGATATCTCCCCCCTCGTTATTTCCATATTCGCAAAATCATTTTTCTTATTCCTCTTCACTAGTGGTCTACAAATAATACATCAAGTAAGCTTTGTACGCATCAAATTTTACTACTGTTTTTCTAGGATGCTTCCAAAGAAAAATTTAATTATCAAAAAGGTTTGATTAGATAACAAAGATTGAAGACCACCCCCTTCTAAATTTATATTTAACCCTTTCTGGACTTTGAAGACGGAAACATAAAGATTTTGGAGCGCTTTCAAATAAAAATATCAATAATAATATCTTGAAAATAGCAAATTTATCATTAATTTCAAATGGGAAATGTAGGGAAAGAGGTGAACAAAAATTGTTTTCGGCGATTAAATCATTCGAATATTCTAGCGAATATGAATCTCATACAAACATATTAATCAAATACGTTGACTTAAAAAGACAAATTTTCAGTAATTTAGTTATAGAAGTTTCAAAGGACACATCTCTTCTTGCAAGTCTTTTTTTTCTAAAGAATAATTAGAACAAATTATAAATAGGCCTTACTATAACTTATATAAATTAAATTAAAATATTTTACGAGAACTGTTAAAATTAATCTAGAATATTCGCAAAACATCGTAGAATTAATATTTAGAAACTTCGGCACACACGAAAAGCTCATATTTATAATAATATATTTAAAGCAAAATCGATAAGTTAATAAATTAATCTAATCTTAAGTGTAGGTAAATAAAAATTATTATCAATATATATAATTAAAAAAATTCCTATATTAAATTATTTTCTATAATGTACCAATTCTAATAAAAATAGTTAAAATAATTTTAAGGTAATTGTTTCACCATATGGGTTTTCTTAGGATTTTTTTGAAATTTATACAGAATATTATTTAAATACTTCTGCATCGAAATTTATGAACAATATAATTCCGGAGATATTAAATTCCAAAGATAGAGTTTTTCAGAGTCTTATACATTGCACGATACGGGATATCGGAAAGTTTATTTATTATTTTTTTTTAATGCAATCGAATGCAAAAAGGGGTGCACCAGTAAAGATGCAGCTCCTATGGATCTCGAAAGACCCTTGCATTACCGAAGAGAAGGGAAAGTTGATTAAGTGAGAGGGTGTAGACGTAGGTGTCTATGAACTCCGGTTTTGAAGGTTTGAAGATTATAAGTGCTGGGAAAGATGGAGGCTGGGAGAGAGTTCCAGTTCCTTGAAGTCATGGGGATATATGTATTCGCGAATGAAGTGGTCCGGCACTTTTCTAATTTGACCGCGAGAGAGTGTTGGGAGTCGGCAAAACGCGTGCTACGTGCAAAGCATGCTTTGGGGAGAATTATTGATTTTATCTCATCAGAGCACCTGCCGTGATAGTATCTATAGAAAAGGGAAAGGGCAGAGACATTTCTTCGATGAGCCAGCGAGTCAAGGGAGTCGATGAGGGTAGAATCGTCAATTTGCCTGACGGCTCGTTTCTGAATTGCATCCAGGGTAGCAAGAGAATATTTAGAGGCTCCTCTCCATAGATGAGAGCCGTATTCGAGACAGGGGCGGATTTGGGCCTTGTAGATGGTGAGAAGATGTGGGGGCTTGTAAAATCGCTTGGACCTGAATAAGTAGCCAATCTTCCTTGCTGCAGATTTCCCCACAGAGGAGATGTGTTCATTCCAAGACTGGTCAGATGCGACAGAGACGCCCAACATGGATATGCTGTCACACATTTTCAGGGTATTCGAATCGAAGTGAGTATCAGGGAAATTTTTATTTTCGCGCCTAGAAATTAGACAACATTGAGTCTTGTTTGTATTAAAGTTAACTAAATTTTGAGAGCCCCATTTATTCAGTTTATCTAGGTCGAGAGTGATTGAGGAGGCAACATTGATTCGATTATTCGGGAGTGAGGGTTTGCCGTGCAGAGTGCTATCGTCGGCGTAACAAAGAGTGGGGTTTGACGTTTGATCGATAAGGTCGTTTATATAAATTAGGAAGAGTGTGGAGGAGATTATAGAGCCTTGGGGAACACCAGCGTTTGTGGAGATCGATTCAGATGATATTCCATCTACCACAAATTTTATACATATTTAATTATAATAAAGAAACTCTTATTACAAAAAACTTCTTATAAAAAACTAAACCAACATTAAACAATAACTAATACATTTTTTGAGAAAATTTTAATTCATAGTTACAACACAGTTTCTGAGATAATAATGAATAAATAATGAAAAATTTACTCCAAAAATAAGCTGACAATAACTCATGTATTTAACCTAAAATGTGGGTTAACTTTAGTAATTTTGTTGACGTTATTTAGCTTCAGCCATTGTTATAACAGCTTTCAATCGCTTATTAAGAACTTTTTGTTTTATAAATCTCTCTTTATAAGGTACTTTATCTGAAATTTCTATGATAAAATATATACAAGCTCGGACAATGTTGCCAGATTTGTCAAAAGAGCACGAGATTGGCTAGTAGTGGTATATAAACAGCAAAAAGTTTTGGGCTTATGAATTATGAATCCTTGTTATCTGTTCTATATTCTCTAGCTTTAAATTTTTGCTAGTATTGTCGCGAAACAGCTACCTTAATAAATATAATCTTTTAAATTTTTTTATATTTTATTTATTGGGCCTCCAAGGAGCGGGCCGCCTCTTACAAGACAAAAGACCATTACATAAATTTATTTACAAATCCTTCACACTTTCGGCTTCAGAACAAATTAATTCAGATTCAGCGCGGGTGGCTGAGAGAGCCAGGATTAATCCTTGCTCACATTTCACATTTCTTTTTTTTTTTTTTTATTCACAAAAATAATCATACGCCACCCGCTCTAATTGTTCTTCTGCCGAAAGTGTAAAAATTAAGGAGAGATTCCCTCATCGCCCTATATGTCAAATCGTTTATTGTTTTTTGGAATATACCCAGGGCGATGAGGGACCCTACCGCTTTATGCCACCACACTCCCTTCCACAAGAGTGTGATGGCCTCGACCCTGACCGAGCCCGCCCCGACGCCAAATCGCTCCGCAATATTATCCACCAGACTGGAGTTGCCCCTATATTTTTCTAACGAGAAATTGAAATTATGGAAATAACTTTGTTGTTAGCTAAATGGTCCATCCAAGTCCTCGACAATACATCGTATTCTCTGGGTGCTGTAAAGAATTATTTTAAATTACATGCACTGAGTGCTTTGGCCCTATTGATATGATTCTTTGGGTTTTCTAGTGGAAGCAAAATCAAAGTCAGAATTATGCCACAGAGATGACTTAACTCGACTAAATCATCATCATCATATGAAGGTGTCTGCATAATAAAAAGCGCCAACGACATGGAAAATATTAGAAAATTTTCAATTTTTCAATTTTCCGAAAAATTGTACCTGATCAGCACTCATGAGTTCCCGTTTAAAAATATGTTTCCTAAAATACCATATATTGATCGATTCAAGATACGAATCAGTTCAGATGCCTCAAAATCACAAATTTGCTATTTGAACTTGATTATTGCATATATGTTTAATTCATTAACAACAAAATATTAAAATAAAATATCTCCTTTTTTTAAAAAAGAACAATAAGAAATAAATAAAATATTTAAAAGTGTACTTTTGGGTAAAAAATTTCCTATTTTAAAACGAAACAAAATTGGAAAAAATTTCAACTGGTTGATTAATTACACTGGACAAGCGAATCGACGTCTGTGACGATGGCTTGTCACATGGAATGTTGGTGGCGCGTCCAATGGAAATGGACGGCCAAAAGGGACCTGATAATTATCTCCGTGCTAGTTTGGATAATGGATGCACTCTAGCTAAAAAAAAAATATGTTGTGTTTTGTTTTCTACTAATCAGAATATAAACTAATTATTTTTTAGCCCTTTTATTTTTTAAATTAGTTGCTGAATCGTAAAAAGAGTAAGAAATATTCTTTATATATGAAATTGTTATATATATACCTATTTAATTAAGGACAGAGTAGATGTATTCTATTATTTGATATTTTCTATTCTGCGAATTTTTTTTTTTGTTTGAACTAATCATATAGTGAACTGTCTCCCCATTTAACTTTCATCATTTTCATTAACATGACATTTCAAAGGTCTCTTTTCTCTACCTCTCTGCTTCTCTGTCAGTGTTTCTGTATAATTTTAAAGCTTATTAGGGGATTCTACGGTAACCGTGGTGCAGCGATCTGACGATGGATTCTTATAGTACTTACCAAAATAAGACGAAAATGGAGAATACCATTTTTCGCGATTTCGTTTAGTTTTCGAGATATCGAGTTTGAAAAATACAATTTTTTATTTAATTTTTAATTGTTTTTTTATAGAAACCATTGAAACCATGGAATCATTGGTTCCATGTGGCGCCGCTCTCTGACGACGGATTCTTTTAGAACTAGTCAAAATAAGTAAGTAAGTAAGTAAGAATAAAATTTTAAGCAACAAATTTGAACTGAAATTGAGTTAGCCAACCTAATCTCCTAAATGCCAGCCCGAAATGAAGTTATAGGAACCGAACCGTGCCGAACTGAATATATCTTAGCCGAACCGGAAACGACTTTCACATATTCGCATTTTTGGGCATTTACTAATTAGTACCTGGGCCACCGAGCGATCCTCGGTAACTTTTTGCTTCAGTTAATAGCTATATATTAAT
>JALMQS010000187.1:1104263-1170417 GCA_024734495.1 Forficula auricularia
TCACCCAGAAACTCGCACTTTTTTCGATATTTTCCCATTTTGACCATGAAGGAACACGTTTTCAACAAAGACCACTCTATACATTTTTAAACGAGATTAAATTTGCTACAATTCAAACAAACTTTCATCTTATTTGGGTAAATGGTAATACGTGCCGTAATGAAGTTAAAGTTTTGAAAAACTCCAATTTTTTATAAAAATTCACAATTTTTCTTTGATAAAATGAAAACCACTCATCCTAGAAACTTGATTTCTATCTCATTCTCTAGGAGATTCTGTTGACTTGAACCTTTACTTGGACTTCTTTTTTGATAAAAGTCTTAGATTTATAGATATCCAGTATTTTCCATGACACTTCTGAGGATTCAGATCATATCCTGTCCGAAAAATATTGGATATCTATAGATTTAAGAGTTTTATCAAAAAGTGGTCCAAGTAAACGTTCAAGTCAATAAAATTTCCTAGGGAATGAAAGAGAGATCAAGTTTCTAGGATGAGTGGTTTTCATTTTATGAAGGAACACTTCGATCTTTTGAAAAAATAGATCATTTCGTGTCATGGAAAATACTGGATATCTATAAATCTAAGAGTTTTAACAAAAAAGTGGTTAAAGTAAACATTCAAGTCAACAGAATGAGATAGGAAAATTTGCGATTTTTTGCTAAAAAATTGCAGTTTTTTCAAAACTTCAACTTTATTTCGGCACGGATTACCATTTATTCAATTATGTTGAAACATAATTTGAATTGAAGCAAATTTAATCTAGTTTAAAAATGGGAAAATATCGAAAAAAGTGCGAGTTTTTGGGTGATCCGGGGGGCTGCCGAGGTCGAAAACTTGGATTTTGCACTTGAGCCCGAACGGTTGGTCGGAGAAAAAAACCTAAATAATAAAATTTGTAGGAAATTTTATGATCTTTCATTTTGAATAGAAGATTATTTACGAAAAGTTGATAGTTTTCAAGTTATAAACAAAAAACCACCAAAAAATTGGAAATTTTCACCTTTTTTTTTTTGCATTTTATACAATGTTGCTTCACGAAATTTTGGTGGTAGACCTCAGATTAGGATTCAGCGCCGCAAAAATATATATATGCAAATCAGAACTACCCCAAAAGTTTTTCCATAGGCCCATTTGAGCACAATTTGACTGGACTAAATAAAAAGAAAAAAAAAGGAAAAAATTTTACTTTCAGATTTATTTTGACTAGTTCTAAATGAATCCGTCGTCAGATAGCGGGGCTACACAGAACCGGTGATTCCATTATTTCCGTTGTTTCTATAAAAAACCATTGAAAAAAAAATAACAAAAACTGGATTTTTTAAACTCGATATCTCGAAAACTAAGCGAAATATCGAAAAATAGTATTCTTCATTTTCGTCTTATTTTGGTGAGAACTATAAGAATTCATCGTCAGATCGAGTCACCACGGTTACTGTATAATTGCCGCTAAATACATTGATGTGCAACAAAATCGAGCCACCAATAAAAATTGTATTAAATAGTAAATCATTTTTAATTTTTTTTTTTTTTTTGCAAGAAAACAAGTAACCATACATTATATTGAAATTATTGCTTATTGCAAGTGTAATTGTCACTTGTCGTTGACTTAGCCCTTGATTAATTAGGCACACCTTTAACTTCAGAAGTATCCATTGTGTATATTTTATTTTTCTATCAATGATGTTTAATTTAAAATGATTCATTTTATTTATATTTCAAATGGAATTTGATCTTTTATTAAAACATTATTTAAATGTAAACGGATATTGATAAAGTGTGATAATTTGGAATTGTATCTTTTAATTAATTTAATTTTTCTTTTATAAAATTCAAAAATTATCAACAATATATATTTATTAAATATGTTAGTTTAAGAACATTATTATGAAATTGATTATTAAAATAGAAACATTGAAAATGGACCATTTTTTCAATAAGTTAAACCGACATTTTATGAATAAGTCTTTTAAATATGGTCTGCCGTTTCTTCTTTTTGTAGTTGGAGGTTCTTTTGGACTGCAGGAATTTACACAATTAAGGTATCAGTTTAGTAAAAAACATTTGATTAAACCAGAAGATATAGAAACATTCGGAATTAAAATGAAAAAGACAGGCGAAGTGACGTTAGAATCGGAATTTCAAAAAATAAAACAGCTCGATCTAGATAATTGGAACTCTATTCGAGGACCAAGACCTTGGGAAGACACCCCAAAATATGAACCTTTGTAGTAGTAGTAGATGAGTTAATAGAAGCAATTATATTGTTATTTGTAAAAAATTTAAAAAAAATTGCTATTTAATAAAATTTTTATTGGAGGGTCGATTTTTTGCACCGCAATGTATTTTAATTTCTTATTTGACCGTAAAAACTTTTGATGGCCGGATTTAGGATCTATGGGCTCCTAGGCTGGGCTTGTGGAGCGGGCCCTATCGGGGAAAATATTTTTTTTTAATTAACCTACAATAACTGCATTTTCAGCAATTATCCAATTAAAAACTTAAAAATAAACCTGTATGACACTTTATTGAAACCTTTTTAAATAAATAAATAACTAAAAAGACCCTTTGTGGTGCGGGTCCCGTTTGTGGCTGCAGCCTGTCCTTAAATCCGGCCCTGGTCAAAAGTCTGGATTTTAAGTCACTTGCTGCTTTTGTGAGTGGGTGTTTTATTTGTTAGCCATTCAAAAATGTCTCAAATATATTTATTTGTTCAACTTATAGTATTGAAACGGAATTAGATACAAGCAGATCGAGCTCCCAACACAAATTATTATCGCCCAACCGGTTGATAAAATTAAAAAAAAAAAGGTAAACTATCGCTTTCAATATTATTTAATAATAATATGCCTAAACTATTAAAAAAGAATATCTAAATCATACAAAAATCTGTATACCAGAAATAATGCACATTTTTGCTGCCCTCCCTCCAAATTGTTCTGCCGGGTGTCACCCAACCGAAAAGAAAAAGCTGGCGCCGCCACTGGATACAAGGTATCTTGTATTGTTGAATATAGCAGAGTGTGAGAGAAAAATTGCATTGTTTTTAAATAGCTTTAACGTTTATATCTTTTATTTTCGGAATGTAATTTCAACAATTTTAATGTTCCACCAAGTGAGTGAGAAAATATTTCTCATAAATATTGCATTTTCTTTTCTGCTTTAGGTGGAGAGAATCCTCAGAGCATATAATAAATAATTTAATCTAATCTCTTATCACCCATGTGTCTCACATTCATTACAATGATCCGTAAATCCTCAGTAATATACAAATATATTTAATAAGCTAATTAATCAGGAATACAATTTTTTTTTAATCTCCGTTTTAGCTTGAGCAATTCTTGATTTCTAATCCATCCCAAGGTAATTTTATCTCTCTATTCTATAAAATGTATGGATTAATGTTATTAGAGAAATTACTTGTAAAGTAAACAAATTTATTCATATTTATTTGTTTACTTTACAAATGGATTCACTTTTACTATTATTCCATACTTTTTATGGAATAGTATTCTTTCTAAGTTTTCTTCGCTTATCTTATATTCCTGTCCCTTTTTTCTTTCAGACTAATAATATTGATCTTGCTTTTTTAATTTTCAGGTTAACCCCCTTTAATAAATTTTGCTTCAATATTTTCAATTCAAATTTTATGTTTTTATTTAACTATCTAAGGTTTGCTCATCTCTGCTTAAACTTAAACTTAAGTTGGATTTACGATGAAAAAATTACAAAACATGTTATTACCTTTTTTTGTTATTACCATGTTAATCAGTGGGTTGAAGGAGTTATATCAGCCAAAGTAGCGATGTACCGGGTACAATAAAATTCCCAGAGTACCCGGTGCATCCCTACTTTGGCTGATATAACTCCTTCAACCCACTGAATATCATCACAGCCACGATCTCTAACAACATTAGCATGTTAATATAACAAAATAATATGAATGAATGAAAAGCCTCTAACTTAAGGTAAAAATTAACACATCGTCACTGTTATATCAAAATGTCGAATATCAAAATTATCAAAAAAAATTTATTGAAGAAAAACAGTAGTATTTGTTAGCTACATCTGCTCTCAAGTTGTTGTATGTTATCAGGTAATAGAACTCAAGCTACAGATAAAAAACAAAACAAAGTATTTAGGTTTAATACAAAATGAAAACAGAAGTTTTTCTTAGGTACTGAAGAGTAGAGATTTTTTGATATAACAGCTACGACATAATTATCAAACATTATTGATCAAGGATTTCTTACAGTGGAGGTATAGACAAACTTGACCTTAACCCAATATTTTGACCCAGCAATACTTTACACTATTTCTGTAGACGGATTTTAAGAGAATTGTTACTTGGTTTTGGCAGTTGTTAATGTAAAAGTGCACATGGGCGTTGAGTTATACTAAGCCACAAGAGATGAAGGTGTTGTGTTCTCATATAAATTAAAATTCTTTTTTCAATGAGTTGAAATCGAAATTTTATATTTTATTTCGATGTTTGTTAAGGTAGTTGTTTCGCGACAATACTTGCAAAAAGTTAATGCTAGAGTATATAGAACAGACAATAAGGATTCATAATTCATAAGCCCAAAACTTTTTGCTGTTTATGTACCACTACTATCCAATCCTGTGCTCGTTTGACAAATCTGGAAATAATGTCCGAGCTTGTATATATTTTATGATAGAAATTTCAGATAAAGGGAGATTTATAAAACAAAAAGTTCTTAATAAGCGATTGAAAGCTGTTGCGACAATGGCTGAATCAAAAAGACGTCAAAAAAGTACTAAAGTTAACCCACATTTTAGGTTAAATAAATGCGTTGTTTCCAACTTGTTTTCAGTGTTCATTATTATCTCAGAAACTGTGTTGTAACTATGAATTAAATTTTCTTAAAAAATGTATTAATTATTGTTTAATGATGGTTTAGTTTTTTATAACAATGGCAAGAAGAGTTTCTCAATTATAATTAAGTATGTATGTAAATTTTCCGATATCCTGTATAATGCAATGTATAAGAGTCTGAAAAACTCTATCTTTGGAATTTAATATCTCCGGAACTATGTGGTTCATAAATTTCGTTTTGCCGCCAATCGATGCAGAAGTGTCTAAATAATAATCTGTATAGATTTCAAAAAAATCATAAGAAAACCCATATGGTGAAACAACTACCTTAAATAACGATATAATTTATATGAGGACACAACACCTTCTTCTCTTGTGGCCAAGTATAACATAACACCTCTCTGCACTTCTACAATAATTATTTTTTTTATGGTTTTTCTCTAAGTTATTTTTTTATTCCAATGTACTCGTATTTATTCCAATTTGCTTAACTGTTCTCAATTGACGGGATTCGCAGGAGCTATTCATCAGCTGAATTCCGATCAGGTTTTTCCCCTTTTCTCCCCGCCTTGTCGTTGTGTTTTTTTTCATCTCCTCCTCAGATTTGCTAGCTTCCAGCTTTTATTCTATTATCCTGCAAGTTTTGCACGAGCGCACGTAAAATTGGTTATGCGTATAACGTGCGCCGATGGCCGGTCGCCAACTTCTATTACTTGAGCTAGACCAGAAGACCTTCCACCCCCACCATGAGTTTCTTAACTTTTTTCAATGCAAACACAGACAGTCAGTCCTTCATTTTCAAGCTTATAACTTTTTCTCCAAATTGTTTTTTTTTATTTTTTTTTCTTCTTTTTCTTCTTGTAAACTAAGACAAAGGAGATTATTTATCTATCGAAGATGACAGAATAAATCAATCATGAATTTCTAGACAAATAAAATTTACTCTAAATCACAGTGAAGAGAAATTCTTTTACAAGCTTTTCTTTTGACTCCTTTGAGATTGCTAATAAAATAGAATCTAGAAGAAAAGATCTCTTCAACGAAAGAAATATACCAATCACATAACTTTTCCATAAACCTGCCCCTCTTCGTAAACTATAAAATAAAATACAAATAGATATTTTTTCTATCCAGTCCCAATTTTGGGTTAATTTACATGTCATAGCAAATAAATCTACAAAATTTGATCCATATTAGCCAAAGATTTAATTATTTTAATTGTTTTACCTTTAAAAAAGTCAGAGTCATGTGGTCCGATTTCAACCATGACTCTTCAATAGAGTATCTAATTATAACGACTTAATATAAAATTTCATTTTGAAATTTCTATTAGTTTTTGAAGTAGAGAGAAAACAAAATTTGACCATAGGCTCATCCACCCACTAGCTGATATTTGAAAATAATAACAAATATATCTGGAAATATTAGTTTTTTGGTAATATATTGGTGTAGTGGGACCCGAACGGCGTTCCGGCACGTTTTTACAAAGCGAGATGTGTTCTATTATTTTTCTAAATCTTAAAAAGATTATATACAGAATTACTACAGAATTAAGTAACAAATATTCAGTATATTAAATATTAATGCCATATATTTAAGATAATTTCCATAATATGTTAATCCGGCCCGCCCATAGTTTCCAATGTTCACACTGGCCCGATCTCTAGTGTTTGGGGACCCCAGCTCTACTGTATATGTTTATTAACATCAAGCAGAGGATAACCTCATTGAAATCTATTTATAAATCAACAACGGTGATACTGTGAAATTGATAATGACCACAAATGTGTGTGTGTAGGGGGGGAGAGGGGTTAAAACAAAAATTGAAGAAAACTGATATCTATATAAGAGTATATATATAAGGTTTTGTCTGTATATTGGTCTAAATCAAGCCAAATTTTGGTTTCCTCTCTGTATGTCTGTCTGTCTGAATGTTGCCGTGGTTTCCGCAAAAAGTTGCTCACGATTCACGTGAAGACGGCTGAAGAGATTATTATGAAATTTCATATTTGGAACAGATGTCTTATAACTTACTTTTATACCTATATAACGTTTTGATATTTTGACCCCAAAATGGGGTTTGGGGGGGCACACGAATGAAAATTATCAAATAACTCCTAAACTATTAACTCTAAAGCAAATTTTATTATGAGCAAAGCTTAGTAGGGATGTGATTTCTGACAAATTGTTTTTAAAAAAATTCCCCCAAAAAAATCACCCACAAAGGGGGGGGGGGGTCAAATTATGAAAATTATTGCTCTTTGACCAAACTCAACCAGTTTGTATACATAATCTGTGGCTCACTAGAAGGCTAGAAATGCAAAAACTAACCAACCAAAATGGAGGGGGCGGGGGTCAAAAAATGATAACCAAATTTTGTATACATAATAATCTGGGGAAGGTGGTGCGGGGTGGAGGGTCCAGGGGGCTAGGCAGGGATGTGGTGCGCGGGGTGGGGTGCGGGGGTGGTTGTGCAGAGTTGGTGAAGTGGGGGGTTCAGGTGGGGGTCCAGAGTAGTAGTGGGTTGGTGCGGGGTGGGGGTCTGAGGTGGGTTGGGTGTGGGGTGGGGGTTGGGCACATGTGAATGGTGCGGGGCGGGGGGTCTGGGAGTGGGGCGTGAGGGTAGGGGTCCAGGGGGCGTAGTCCCCTGGCTAGCAAGAGTCAAAGCTCGATCCATTATAAAAATATGAATATAACATAAAGGGTGGTCATAACTCGATCCATTATAAAAATATGAATATACAGGGTGTAGCTAGCTTCTAATAAAATAGTTTCACCAGCCTGAACCAAACTCAACCAAATTGGGTATACATATATTAATCAGTGAGCCCCCAGACGACTAAAAATGCAAAAACTAACCACCCAAAATGGGGGGAGGGTCAAAAGATTTTCTGGATAGGCCCTTCCTCTAATTAAATGAATAATTGTCCAGAATCCTTGATGTATTCAGCTAATAATTACTTTGTTTATTTTCATTGTTTTAAATTTTGATCGAGAGTCCTTCTGGTCACGGCGTCTGAAGCGGCTGCATCATTTGCTTATCGCCTAGAGCCCATTCACCTGTCTGGCCTTAATTATTTTAACTAAGGCCAGACAGGTACTACGTAAAGAATAGGCTAGGAAAGCTGTCCGCCTGTATCTAAGCAACCAAAAGACGCCTCTGGGTCGGACAAGCCTACCCTACAGGCGTCGTTGTTAAATGAATAACAATTTCAACAACCACTTCTTTCAAATACAATTTCAATACTTAACGTACTATATGATAAAATAAAAATAATTTAAAATATCTTATCCGTCTATCTTTTGGAATGAATTCTCTAGGGTTTTAAATGATTTGAAAAAACTTTGTGTTATCTAATGAGAATATCTCATCAAAAATGTCTAATCTAGCTAGTTTTTCCGTCGAATTTTTTTTTATAAACTCCTCAACCAGTGATGCATCGATCTATACCAAAGTATTACCTATATTTGTTTTCGAAATAAACTACACGCAATTGTATTTTTCTGTAAATCCTTTAATACTTTAAATCAAAATCAATTAAAGTGTATATGAAGTCAACTATAAAGAGCTAACCACGGGCGTAATACTAAGTGCTTCGTATGATTTTTATATTTGTTTCTGAGTAAAAACTTTAGCAATTATGTGCGCCCGTTTGCTTTTCTGAATGGTCCCTCTCTCCTCCCTTACGTATATATAAACCTCCTTTTGTTATTTTATTTTTCAATTATTGTTTTGATCATTTTTCAGCTATAAATAATAAAAATATCTCATAAATAAAATGGTAGATTGCTTTTGTTACTTTTTCCCATGTCTGTGCTATGTTTTTTCTTTCTCATGCATTGAACCAAAATAAATATTAGAAAAATACTATAAGTAAATATTTTATATTTATGTTATTCATTCGAAATTTTTATTGACGAAGCTATTAGAAAAGCCAAATTATATATTTAATAAAATGCCTAATTTGTAAAGTAATAAATAAAAATAAACTGATGTGGGCGCCACACGACTTTCACATTACTTTCTCCTTATATTTTAAATCACCATACGATTTATCTTCATTCAAATTACTTCAATTCCCTTAAACCGTTTTGACAAAACCGGAAAACCCCCAAAAGAGGAAATTGCAAAATACGAAAAATCTTCAAGTAAACATGTACTTCCGGTTCTTTAATTTTAACCAAAAACTCGAAGTATCTACTTGTTCTAGACTCTAGATAGCTAGGTTTCAAATCAGAAAGCTCTGAGACTTACCGTAGACGAGATATGGACGATTAAAATATTTTATTACGACACACTTAATTCACACCTTCTTCTTTAATTTAAATCAGTTCAAAATATATATACGACTAACAACTTGTGACACTGAATAAGCTCACCGAATTAAAAAAAAAATATTTAAAGCCGTTTTTGAGAAAATCACAAAAAAACGGAAAAACTTGCATGTAATTGTCAACTTCCGATATTCCGATTTCAACCAAAATCTTGCTGTACTGCTTCTAGCCTATATCGAGCTTATGTTTTGAATTTAGTAGCTGTGAGACTTAAGGTTGCGAAACGTACAAACGGCTGCTGGGGACCACAATATCAAGTTTTTTGTTCTAAATTTGGTTTCAAAATATTAATGACATCGATTTCTTCCACCTAGAAGTGACAAAGTGAAATTAACTTTTTCTCCTATAGGAGAAAGAAGCTCTCAGTGCCAAGACTCTAGGAGGCGATTACAATACTTAAACATTATATTTTCTAAATAAACCTATATTACTTGTTGATGAAATATAGTATATAATAATAGAATTCATATTTAAATTATTTTTAAATTGAAAGGTTTTTATAGTCGCAAACTAATAAAATACAATAATTTAATTTAATTATTATTATTTATTATTTATTTGATTAATTATCTATTATCTATAATTACTAAACAGTTTCGGTCATCTACATACTAATCAAACTACTAATCTACTAATAAAGACTAATTTTATTTTATTATTATTATTTATTTTATGAAGATGGTCAACCAGTAGTGACCGAAACTGTTTAGTGAATTAATAAAATAAATAATAATAATTAAATAAAATTAGTTTCTTTTATTAGTTTGTGACTATAAAAACATTTCAATTTAAAAATTAAGTCACTCAAGTCCTGGAAGAATTTCATATTTAAAGTATGAATTTCCAGCAAAAATATGCAATTTGTGGTCTTCAGGCCCCAGAGGGCTTGTATTTTTGCCTCTGTTCCCCCCGAAAAATTTCGGATTTGTGCATGTCTCAACCTTTAATCTAATAAATATAAAATATTCTAATCTTCAACTATTTGAATAATTTAGATTAATTTCTTAATGCATGTACGAACTGTAACTTTTTCAATGTTTCTAGAATTGGACATATTTATGTGAATTTTTGGAATCTATTATATAAAAAGAGGCGCTGACAAGTCTGGTCAGGCACAGAATAGATTAGGCATTGCAATTGAATATTATGAGTATGCAGTAAATAGGAAGGAAAATAGTTAATAAATTTGAAATTTCCATATAAAGAATGAAAGAAATATTAATAAAATCGTATTCATGAGGACATTAGCACCATCAGAAGTAAAATAATTAACATTTTGATGTATAATTAATAAATTAATTGGTTGACATTATGAAACGAATATTTTTAGAAATTAATTTCTCTGTTATTTGGGCATCAAATCGAAAGTGGTTTTATTTAAAATGAGCAGAAAATTTTATTGATTGATCTCGTTAATTAAATTTTAATCTAATTATTGAATAAATGTTTATGAAGGGTTGAAAAATTGATTCACTAGTGATGAGTTCGGAATGTGAATGACTTCTCTAGGAGAAGCTTCTTATAGTGATACTTTCAGATCTTTAAATTTTTTTTTCTTTTAATTCAATACAAGATTCTTAAATATTTTTTATTCAGGTATTTTGATATAATCTTCTTTAAATATTTTTTTAGTAAAAATTTTATATTATTGTAGTTCAACTTACTTCTAATAGATGGGGGTTTTTAATTATCAATCAATTTTATTAATCTCAGAGATTCCTAATAGATGGCGTTGGTTTTGGGGTTCCGTTGAAAAGTAAAAGTGGAACGAGGGACTGAGTCTCCCCCTAATAAAATTCTAAATTATAATTTCGCAAGTTTTATAATATGACACTTTTTGTGTGCTATTTTTAAACATCCTGTACTTCTGAAGTGCCTTCGCCTTTAAGTACTGTTTTGGTTTTTCTTAGAAACAAGAGATTAAACGATAAAGATCCCTCTTTAAGAATCTTTTAAGTATTCATTATCTATGATAATCTAAATATAAACTCGACAGACTCTCAGGTAAGCAAATGTTTATTCTTTTTTGAGTTTCTATTTTCACAATCTTTATAAAATTAATGAATTGATTAACTTTAGAAGGCGACGACGACGCTTGTTCGTTAACCTTCAAGATTTGTTCAATTCTAGTGCATATTCATAAAGAAATATCATCTGTGAAAGTGTTAAGAATAATTTAGCCTCGGCTATAACCATTAAAGGGTCTAATGACATCTTTTCCATTCAATTATTCAAAAGAGTTGTTAAATTCAATGTCTTCGCTTAGGTCTTAAGCTTAAGAGGGAATTCGAAAATTCACTTACGCGCTGGGCAAATGTCCAAATTAAGAATTAACAAGCAAATACATTACAAAGAGTATTTTTAGCGAATCGTTCTCTGTTTCTAAACGCATTGGATTAAAGAATTAAATTAAAAAGCATATGGTATGTATACCACACTTCTTTACTTTCCTCTTTTTTTACATTAACATTTTTTATCTTTTCACATGAGAAAATTAAAATTAATTTGTATATACTATATGATCTTATGTCATAGTTTACAACTTAGACATAGTATGTGGACTAAACCGAATAGATAAACTTAATAATCCCCCACTCTTAAACCTTCATTTGCGTAAAACAAACGATTTTCAAAGATCCTTGGTAAAAACAAACAAATGCATTCCCCAACTCTTTTATCCCTATGGCCTTTAGAGTACTGGAACTCCCTCAGCACCTTCGGCTTTTTTTGAGACATACAACTTTCAATATTTTAAATATGTATCTAAATGTACCTTCGACTCCGACCTGACTTCTGAAATTTCTTCTTCTGAGGATTAATCTCGTGTTAAGGGTGTTATCCCATGTTGAATCAATTTCATTTAAAAAACCATTAGTTCGTATAATCAATATCGGCTTAGTATGGAATGTTCTAAAATCTAAAGCGAATCGTACTAAATTAGTAGTTACACTTACCAATAATCCAAACATCGGTGGGAACGCGCGCGTATTAAATTGTCTATCATTTTTAAGCCGCATAATAAATATAAGTATTCAAGATCTAACTACCGCATTTAATTAAAAGGTGCCTCTTATTAACAACCATTTTGAAGAAAAAAAGTGAAGGTAATTGTTTAGTTATTATGTTTAGAAGACCTCAAAAACTAGACGGATCAGAGTGATGCATTTAATTTATTATTGTAAATGAAAGGGAAAAACAACGAGAATTAATTTCCTAAAAAATATGAAAAGTGAGTGAATCTTGTTCTATAAAAGTTTTCACTCGATTGAAACATCATCTTGACTTGGCTTTTCCATGAGAGACAATGCATTTGAAGGGATCAAGGTGAGGTGGAAGGGCCTGGCAGGGTGCCAGACATCCTCCGGTCTGCGCTGGTCCTTTTGTCTTCCAACGGCAATTCAATGATCTCTCAGCGAGAGCTGGTCTTATATAGGAATGGTTATAGCCGAAGAAAAAAGATATTTTAAGAATGGGTCGCCTAGTGGGAATTTCAAATGGCCCTCCATTCAATATGCTCATGGCAATGAAAAGGATCTCTTTGACAAATTTCGAAGTTGAAAAATCGATCTTCGATAAAATAAAATTATTTTCCAATCGCGAATAAAGAATCTTTTGACTTGAGAAACTACCTTACAGCGCTCAAAGGTGACAGGGAAAGTGAAAGGTCGAACAACTCTGATGTCTCCAAAACTATTATAATATAGGTACATACAAATAGTTTGTTAAAATGAAAGCCATGCTTTGTTACATGAATCTAAAATTGTGAAAAGTAGTGATTAGGGGCAGGCCGTGGAGAGAAAATCTGACCCGGGGGGGGGGATTCCACGAGCCACAAGTTAAACAAATATATATCTATAATCAAAACCAGGGGTGTCCAACCTTTTGCCTGACACGAGCCACATTTGATGAAAAAAAATTGTCTCGGACCGCAGATAAAATATTATAATCCTATTGATATTTGTTATTCAAAAAAGATAGTTAATAATGTAGAAATAAGAACTTTATTATTTTTTTAGCTTATATTGAGTTTCTAATTTTATTTTCGTAAATTTTATACATACTTGATAATAGCTTCTGGTATATGTAAATATACATACCTACATACATACAAAAAGTGATATTATGTATTATTATTTGTTTATATTTTTTCCTGGTTAGATAATATAAAATTCTAATGAAGAGATACCATATATTCAATTTTTCTTTCAAATCGGTATCTAATTGTTGTTCTAGAACATTCAATCAGGAAGTTTGCAAGTAGAAAAAGTCAAAAATAGATCAAAATGGTGATTATTTTTTCGTAAATCTTGAAATCTAGTTCCATATTCAAAATTTAAAATCAACACTTTTATTTTTCGAAAACTTCACAGAAAATTTTCAGATTTCTTATTTTAGAGAAAAAAAAATATCGGGCCAAATTGTTGTGTTTTCCAGTATCTACATATAAATCCCAATGTTGTAAGGAATTTGATGACTTTATATTGGGCCACGGGTTGGACAGACCTGGTTTAAATCGAATGGGATTAAAGAAGGATATGAGGAATGAGAATTTATTTTTTTAAAAAGGTCACGGATATAATAATCCCTGACTATCCATTATCTATTGACATGTAAGAACGTGCAAAGATCTAAAAGACAAGTCCTGACAAGTTTTATTCCAGGAAAGAAATTATCAATAATTGTGCAATTGTTCTAGAAAACCCCAATTCCTTGTCTCCTTATACTAGAATGATAATTATAGACTTGGTTAGTGTCGTAGCATATAAATTACTGAAATAACAAATATTTTAGAAAATGAAAATATGATAAGAAGAAGAATTTTTAAATATTCGAAACTTAATAATTTTTTTTATCTTATATAGTTGAGCTTATAATTTTGCTTTTAGTAAATTTTATTCTTGAAAAAAGCTTCACGTGTATTGTACAAATGTATATTCATATTTCGAAAAAGGGAATAAATATATCTCTACATATAAATCTCAATGTTTTAAGGAAGTTTATGATTTTATGTTAGGCCACACTCATTGCAGTGCTGGGCCGCATGCGGCTCGCGGGCCACGGGTTGGACAGCCCTGATCAAAGTCAAATTAATAATTTTATCCGTAAAAATGTATGTTTTTTTGATAGGTATTAACAGTTATCAAACTACACTTTAAAATATAAAAGTATATTATTTTTCAATTTCAAATGGGGCCCCTCGAAAAACCTAATTAAATTTCTAATATAAAACGTTGTTTCTTTATTGAAATTTCATCAGGTCTCTTAAAATCAATATGACACAATACAAATTCAAATTTTTTCATAATGAACAATGTACATTAATAAATTTTACATCAAAATCATTATTCTTTCCCTCTTATTCATTCTTCTGTTCTTAAAAAGAAAAGAAAATACTCGCAAAGTCAAAAACTAAGCTTTAAATTTTATATCTCTGAGGTATAATATTTGAAGAGACGAATTGACAGACATTCCAAAGAACATTTCATTATTCCAAGACTTTTCATTCTTGAAATAACATGGTACCTATATTGGAATCCATAGACACAATGACAGAAAAAAATCATACTTGAAAATGTTTTTTCATCAGGTTTTCGATATTTCTAAACATGAATGAGCAAAAATAAAAAAAAATTACGAGTGGATTCAATATACTGATGGTGTCCCCCGGAAGGTTATGTTTACCAGTAATGAGCAATTTATTATATTGGAGTTTAAAAATTTATTTAATGTAGATACCATTCAAATAAACAATTTATTCCTTATAATTAAAAATATATTATATATGATACAAGTTTTTTTTTTGAGTAGGACTGATAGATTAATATCTCTGGATTGGATGAAGGCAGTCCGGAAATAAACAAGAGACGTCTAGAACCCCGAGAAAACAAAGAAGATCATCCGAAACGTGGGTTTCGAATCAATATTATAAAGGAAAAATATTTCCAATAAATTTTATTTGTTGGAAATACCATAGCCTCTTGTTTATTTCCGGACTGCCTTCATCCAATCCTTAAATATCATCCTTATTATAATCGGCTAAAGCGACGGCGACCACGATGATGTAATTTTTTTTAATTTTAAAACCAACTAAAAGTTCATGATAAATAAAATATTAAAATTTGGAAATTAAAATTATTATTTTAAAACCCACTACGAGTCAGGGGCATGCGGCTGACATCGCAGCTGGTATATTTATATTATAGCTACTTTTTTTTTCTTTAATAGAAATTCTCATTTGCCAAATCTCTGTTGAAAGGAAGTGATATGATTATGAAATGATTTCATTGTGAACTGGTAACCCAGGTAGGCGTATGGGCTTTCCATTGAATTTTTAATTACCTTGCCATCATAATTAACGGCCACCGGCTGACTGAATGGAAACATGTTCTATTAATAATATATAGAGTACTAAAAAACATTAATCTTTACAGGAAATCGGAGAGCATTAGCTATTTTCATCAACATCATAGTGTAATAATTAATCAACAATGACACTAAGTTTCCTGGATATTTCCCTAAAATTAACTTGACTAAATAAAAGGTAATTAATTAAAAAAATTGATAGATAAACTTTGTTATATATTACAAATATAATAATAAAATAGCCATTATGCTCTTATCGCATTAAATAATATTGGAAATTTTATGAACTAATTATTAATGGACATAACATTTAATAGAAAATTAACGGAATCGATGATGATGATGATGGCCGTATCGGAAAGCGACCAGGGCCAATGCGTATGTAAATATTGGATTATAAATTGACTGTGGTTATTTAAATTAAAATTTTTTAATTTATTATTTAAATCACAATATAAGTTTTATAATAATATAAAACTATCTACTAAAAATTTCTTATTTTGGGTGTTAATTGCTTTTATGATTAGGGTGATTGTTTTATATGTAGTTTTCCATGAGGTAATTAACCGGTGTTTTTCGGAACCCTAGTGTTCCTTGAACATGTTTCAAATGTTTCAAAAAATTATAAAAGTCGCGTACTAACTAGAAAACTACTCTTAAACTATTTTTATTGTAATAGCTTTATGGTAATATCGTTTACAATCCAGTAAAGATACAAAGTGCATTATCGAGTGAACTAATGATGCAAGGGTTTCTGATTGCTTTTATTTTGGAAAATACTATTTTAATGTATATTTGGTTTAAAATTCAAAAGATTTTCTTTTCGAAAGTAGCAGGGTTGTTGGTATTTAAGAGTAAATGAAAGAGAGTTCCCTATGCTGGTGCCTATTGAAAAAAGAAACCCTATTCAGTGGAACATTAGCTAGCCCTACGATACCTCAAGATTCTCACCCGCTCTTGTCTGTTTTTAAATGAAACTTTTTTTAATTGTTAGAAACTATATAATTTCGAAAGCAAATTAAGTTTTTACTAATTTTTGCTCTTAGTTTTATGACCCTAGTGATTTTGGGCCTCCACAAATTTTTATAATAACCAAAAATTTTCCGTGAGTTAAAATGGTTTAAAGGAGCCCATACATTGTCAAACGAATTGGGCAACGTTGTACAAAAGATTTCAAACATGTTTGAAACTAGTCAAACGTTTGTGCAAAGCAACACACACTGCCATACATTGTCAAACAAATTGCACAAGAGCCTGTGTTGCGCAATTTGTTTGACAATGTATGGGCCGCTTAAGAAACACCGCATTAGACAATGTAAATCGAACTTGTTTAAGCCGTTGCTCAAGATTCAGCCAATCATACATTTGTAAACTTAAATCACCATGAGTTTTTCATGATTTTTTGTGAATCTATTGTGGCGTCTCCAATGAGAATTTTCTAAGAAACAACAGAACGGAATGAAATAATAAGAGTATGTTACGTCCAGAACAAATAATATTCACTACTGCCTTAAGGCACCTAGCGACTTTTGTCGGGGGACACGTGGCAGGAGATAGTTTCGGGATTGTCCCGAAACATTTTTCTTGTGTTCTGCGACTGTCGCAATAGAAAAATCTCATGTTGCAACATCCGGTAGTATGTAGGTACGTGTTCTGAGTCAGTATCTATTTGACCGCCAACTGACAGGGAGACAACTCTGAAAATAAATAGAAGATTTTCAACCCCCCCCCCCCCGTCTTTGGGATGTGACATCTAGGGATTACAAGAACAAAAATAAAAGAAAGAATGCGATGGAGCATCTCACCCTAAATAAAGTGCTCCCTTTCGAAATGTTTGCTCCAACCATCTCTAAAAGGAGTTCGAAATCACAGGGGCCATTCTTAAGAAATTTCTGAAACCCATGTTATCTACTAGTTTTAATTTTTCGAGAAGATTCAAAGCAACAACTAATTTGGCAAAAGAAGCTAGATTAAAAAAAAGTTCATTGCCAAAGGAAAAATTTTTTTGTTTGAACTGTCAATAAACGTTTATTCTAAAAGAAATGTAATCATTTAAATACACTAAACTAAAACATTCAATAACTTATTTTACAATGACATCTCTCTTCCAGGAGACGTTTCATAAATACGCCTCATTCATGTCAACAATTTTGGTAGCATTTGTGAGCAACTATTTTCTAAGGAAGAGTGGAATATGAACTAAAATATCTAATGAGAACTTCTCTATTTTTTGTATTGTAATACAAAATGGGCATGGGCGTAGTTTAGGGGGACACGGGGGGTAATGTCCCCGTTCAAAACTCATTGCCCCCCCCCCCCCCCACTAAAAAAATCGAAACTCCATTATTACGTTGCATCACTTTTGTATTTCTCATTAAATGATTTCGTTACTTCCAAAAATTGTCAATTCTACTAATAAGTTAGTTGATCTCTAATCGGAATCGAAATTGATGTCTTGTGGTGGCTAATCAGCTGTCCGGCTATCCCTCCTAGGAAAACTCCCTACGCCAATGAAAATGGGTAATAGGGTGATCTTATTAATGAGCTCCCTTCACCACTTCTAAAAAGATATGCATCTAAAATAAATAAAAAAACTGAATAAAAAATAAAAGACAAGATCAAAATATATGGTCATGGGCGACATGAGACTTCCGCTTTCCCACCTTACTCAGTTCATTGGTTTGAAAAATTGAAGGATTTTCTAGAAATTCGATCGCGTGACGGAGCTTAGATAAATGTTGTTTGTGATTTTTAATCAAAAGATTTTCAATTATTTATTTAAATATATTTTTTTTTTTTAGATTTTGATAAACCTTTTCAAAGTGATGCTCGGGATAAATTTCTCTTTTGAAAGCGGTGGCTATTAATTTTTCACCAAAATAAAAAATAAAATGTAGAACAGTTCCAGAGTATCTATACAAATAAATATACCTATATATCTTTATAGAATAAGGGTTAATAAATACAATATTTGCTCATTAAGTAAATGTTGATCTTCTAAATTTAAAATAAACTCAAAAGTAAAGACTAATCTGTTCTATATTATAAATACAAATAAAGAAAGGGAATGAAATAGAAGAGCTTCCATTTTCCTTGCAAAATATATATGGTATTTTCATTATTATTTCATTAATAAAGAGAAATGAATGAGGCTGTCCCCCGCTTAATGCAAATAAACATATACGTATGAAGTCATTCCAAGAGTAAGACTGGTCTAGAGCGTCTCATAAAGATTCAATTTTTTCTGGATTTAAGTATTTTTCATCTGGAAATTGTAAATCACTTCTTTTCGGAAATTAAAATATTTTTTTATCAAACAAAACTTTCTATGATCTTGGGTTTTCTAATTATTAATGGCATTCCAATCAAGACCCACGGAAATGATGTTTAAAAATTATTTTCTTCACGAAAAAAAAATGAAAAATTTGTAGTAATAAATTCAAGTACCTGGAGCCACCGAGCGATGCACGGTAACCCCTGACCACCACCACTACACCCCCACTCCGCCACACCCCACCCCAACCACGCCTCCCACCCCCGGATCTACCACAACTGCACCCCACCTCCTGCACCTCCCACATCCACCCCACCCCGCACCCAGTTTTTGCATTTCTAGCTTTCTAATGGTATACATATTATGTGTATATTTGTTTACTCGTACGCCAATTTGCCCACATTCGTTCATATTGATAAACATTATAAAAAAATAAATAGGAAAATAATAATAAAAAAATAATCGTATAGGTTCTGAAATAAAAACATAAAATTACATAAGATTTGCTTCCAAGTTATATAAAAATTTGTTTCCAAGTTATATTAAAAAAAAGCCACTTCAACCACTTTATTTTTAAACACACCTGTTTTGTTATGATTTAGACACCTGTTAATTAAAAACAAACAAAAAATTCCTAATTTTAATATATATATTATATATTAATATTTGCTTAAACCTATTTGTGGGTTTTAAAATTAAAAAACCAATTAAAAATAAAAGATAATTGAAAAAAAAATGTAAACAAACTTTTTTATTGAGATTTTCATCTATCAATAATTACTTTAGAAAAAGATTAAATTTGTCGGGGTCAGACCTAGCCAGAGCGTTTTCTCATCCTCGAAACTTGTTAATTGATTTTGTTTCATCAAATTCGGTAGAAGCGTTTTCAAAAATAGAACTAAGATACAAACAAATATATATATATATATATATATATATATATATATATATATATATATATATATATATATATATAAATATATAAAAAACAATTTTTGCTCGTTTAATAAGAGTAGAAAATTTGGTTTAATTTGGTAGCCAATAGTTTGAAAACTTATTTTGTTTTATATTTTCTAGCTCATCATAGGTAATAAAAAAATGCTAAGAAAAAGAAAGGTAAAAAATTGATTCATGGTGATAGTTCATTTTTTGTTATCGTAGAAGTTATTTTTTTTTTGGGAGTGCCAAGTGGTTAGATATAAAAACATTTAATAAATTCATCAAAAATAAATTAAAAATCCGGTATGGAAATATAAATGATTTTTCAATTAGCAGGGATTTTTTTACTCGAAATAATAATTATGCGAAATTAGAATACCGGATAGAGAAAGGAAATGAATCTCATAACCTGTCAGATAAGCATCGCTCCATCGAGAGAATAAATGACGGATGAGGCTCTATGATTAGACATTAAGAAAGAGCCGCCGAGGGAAATTAGAAAGTAGCACGGTCAATAAAAGGTAATTTTAAGGGAGTCTACCAATTCTTTCCATCGAATTTCTATTGACCGGAAAACATGAGTAGCTTTCCAATAATTTCAGAATTGTCCATTTAATAATTATATAATAGATTATGGTTCAAAAGATTGGAACTCAAGATAGCGACCGATCAGAGTGATTAGACCTCACCCGACCCCCTAAAGTCGCTCATCGAAGAAGGGTTTCTGTGCTTTCTCTATTACACGTGTTTTTCAAGATACAGAGTTTATCAAGATCTCTTAAACCAGAAAAAGATATGGTTTTAGTTTGAAAAAGTGAAGTATTAAAATACGAAAAATCCTTTTTGAGTATTTTGCTCTATTTGTCCCTGAAAGAGAGATATAGTCAATTCGGGGTAAATTTTTGAAATTTTTCAAGTGCTTTATCTTCTCGGGTTTTAAGGTAGATGTTTCGCGACAATACTAGCAAAAAGTTAATGCTAGAGTATATAGAACAGACAATAAGTATTCATAATTCATAAGCCCAAAACTTTTTGCCGTTTATGTGCCACTACTAGCCAATCCTGTGCTCGTTTGACAAATCTGGCAACACGGTCCGAGCTTGTATATATTTTATCATAGAAATATGAGATAAAATTACATTATAAAGGAAGATTTATAAAACAAAAAAGTCTTTAAGCGATTGAAAGCTGTTGCTAATGGCTGAAGCGAAAAAACGTCAAAAAAGTACTAAAGTTAACCCACTTTTTAGGTTAAATAAATGCTTTGTTGCCAGCTTGTTTTTAGTGTAAATATTTCATGATACATTTTTTATTATTTATTCATTATTATCTCACTAACTGTTTTGTAACTATAAATTAAAATTTTCTTAAAAAATGAATTAATTATTGTTTAATGTTGGTTTAGTTTTTTATAAAGGGGAAGTCCAAAAGTAGGCTAGGCGGTAGCGTGACAGCGAGCTAACCAGGGGACCCGGTTCGAATCGAGGCATCCAGCTAAAATCACAGCCCCCGGGGGTAGAGATAAATTTAAAAAAAATATAACTAGTATCGTAATTAGGCTTATGGCTAGAAAGGCCGAAAAGCCAAAAAAAAAAAGTTTTTTATAACAATGGTAAGTAAGAGTTTCTTAATTATAATTAAATATGTATGTAAATTTTCCGATATCCCGTATAGTGCAATGTATAAGAGTCTTAAAAACTCTATCTTTGGAATTTACAATCTCCGGAACTATGTTTGTTCATAAATTTCGTTTTGCCACCAATCGATGCAGAAGTAATTTAAATATTTAAATAATAATTTGTCTAAATTTCAAAAAAATCCTAAGAAAACCCATATGGTGAAACAACTACCTTAAGTTTTAACATTCATACTTTTAATTAGGACAGTACTTATTGATTCATATATTATTTAAAGAGATCAGGAACGAGGCTTGATGAATCCAGTGGAAGATGGAATCCTTTGAGAATGATGGTTATTTTTCAAAAATAAAAAATCTTCATCATGGTTGTTAATTTATTTTATTTTATTTTATTTTTTTTTATTTTGATCATGGTAAAATAAAATAAATTAACAACCATGATGAAGATTTTTTTATTTTTTGAAAAATAACCATCATTCTCAAAGTTCCATCAAGCCTCGTTCCTGTTCTCTTTAAATTCGTAGTTTTGTTGTCGAGAAAGTTTTTCTCCAATATACTAAAAATAAATAAAAACTTCATGTCTTTAGAATTACATCAAAGATAATTACATATTTTGAAATTGTTTATCTCAACATTATATCCACTTTGGTTTTGATGCGAAAATTCCTTGATCGAAGTTTGTCTCGGGATGGAGCATGTTTAAAGGGTGTCCTTTTTCGGGGTGAAGAAGTGGGAGGGAGCTGGATGTCCGTCTTTGACTTGCCTCTTGCAAGATGGCGTGAAAAGGGTCTTCGGCGTCGGTGCCATTGGCCTGGAGACAGCCTTTTTGACTAGCTGGGAAAGAGCGTGAAGCCTCCGATGCCAATATCAATGGGCTTTTTTACGGACACGCACACATATGCGCTTTGATGGAGTGGAAAATGCTATTTAGAAGGAATGAAATTCACATCAAGGTTCAAAGAAAACGAATCAGGAAGAAAAAATCAAGAAAACGAGGCTGGAAAAATAATTGCTCCAGCTCCTGCAGCTTTAAGAGAATCAAAGGCTGGCTGTTAAGAGTTCAATTAAAAAGATTCGCGAAACTTTTCTCTTTTCAATTTTGTACTTTTCGGTTACTAATAGAGTTTAATTTGACAAAGATTTGCCGTGAGCTTCGACATTTGAAGAGAATTGAAATAGAGAATATATTTTCGAGTCTTTTATGCTCCCTCTGGGATGTAAGAAATCCAACCGGTATATCTAATATACATTTTATATAAAAAGAAGAAATTTCCGGCCTGAACCGCCGCACATCCCTTTTGTGTTTTTAAGCCGGAAATATTCTACTTTTTAAAAATTCAAGCCACGGAAGCAATAATTTAAAGATAAATTTTAGATATTTTACAAATTTTATTATATTTTAACCAAAAGTATACAAAAATATATATATATCGTATTATTTTGTTATTTTTAGATAACAGCATTCAGTCGGAGGATATGAATACGACATGAGTGAGTGGTTATTGAAAATTCAGAGGGCAGAAATCGGAGTATATAATTCTCAATATAAGTTTAAAAGGTTGAGATTTCGGGAATTCTGGATGGAAGTGAAGAGAGATATAATAAACAAATTGATAAATTTATTGAATCAATTTTTTTGTAATTTGACAGCGAAGAGATGCGAATTAAAATCATTTATGAAGTGAATTCGTACCATCTCTTCGGACAATTCATATATTCAGCATAGTTATATATTTCAATCATTGTCTCGAATACTATATTCCAACAGTCAGGGATGCGCCAAGCCATTCGGCCGCCCGTGTGCAAACTATAATTTTGCGTCCCCTTCTAAAATAGTAACTAAAATTTAACACTAACTTTTAAGGAGTTAGGTGTTGGTTCTAGGTGAAACATTTTAATATAATAATAAAACTTGAGCAAGATGCGAGGGTAGGTTTCACAAAAAAAGAAACAAAACAAAGAGTTTTCTTTGACTCCTGATGTTGGGCTCTCCCTCGAAATATATCGAATTCAAAACTCAATTTTGTTTTATTTTTTTTGTGAAACCTACCTCGCATCTTGCTCAAGTTTTATTATTATAAAATTTAACAGATCAAAAAATGATCAACCCTTACCCCTTCTAGATAAAAAATAATACATAGGTAGGTACATATAATAAGTAAAATTGCACATCTGAGCTTTGGGCATGTGTTCTTGCGGAGAGGGGATGGAGAGAGTATCGCAGTAGCCCGCCCTTCCCCATACCCTAACTTACAGGATTTTCACAAAGGGGGGGCGCTGGAAATTTTTTCGCTCCTTAGGGTGGAGGCAGCTTTAAAAGGGTTCAGAATCACTCGGTTAGACTCTAGAGAGACTGTTAGTCAAGTGTCAGTCTAGCTGTTTTGCAGCCCTTTGGCTTGGCCGTCAGTGTGTTTTGCCCACATTCGTCATATAGTCGGCTCGGCCCTGCCTATAGTTCTCAGGTTTTTATAAATGAGTAAAATCAAAATCAAAATTTTAAAATTCTAGTTTCAGTAACAAAGATAAATATATTTCCTACGTCTTTGTCTTAGCTAATTGACATTTTTCATTTTAATTGTAAAATTATTTTTCTAATTATATACAAATTAAAAGGAGCAGTTGGTGCGTAGTAGCCATTTTCTACGTAGAAGTATGTCACCTGTCAAGATTTCATGGCACTATGTGCTACCTAAGTCGTATTTAAAGTTTAATTCGTTGTAAGATGCTGCTACTGTGCCATTTTGATGGTTTTTTTTTTTTTTTTTTTTTTGGTGAGGGCGCAATAAGAAAATAAATAAATTCATTTATTAATAATTAAATTAAAGTTTGAATTAATTTCAAATGAAATCATATGACTTAAAACGCATCTAAAAAATGAGTGATGTCTAAGTACATGTGGTGTGATAGAAAAGTATACATTATGTATTATTTAGTTCGAGTCTAGTTAGATTTTCGGAATACCTAAAATGTAAGACAGTGTAAAATACTATAAAATGGTGACGTCACAACTAGCTTTATTTTTGTTTCTTTTGGAATCCATTTCTAAAGTAAGTAAGACGTTGAATTTTTATACTGTGGTTATGAGTTGTTTATCAAAAGAAAAGTAAAGACTGAAGCCATCTATATTAAACATTTTTAATGAGATATTTTTTTCACAATGAATAATGTTTCGCCTGCCAAATTTTTCAGTGGTATATAAAATGTTTTTTTTTAACTTCGTTTTTCAATTTTTTCTTCTTTGAAATATTTTTTTTTTCTTTAAACAAAATAATTATATTTTGAAAATAAAAATGTGCCCAAGACAAATTATAGGGCACAAAGTTATTTTTGTTGGTGGTATTCGATTTTTTTATTTGTTTTTTTGTAGTAAATATTAATAAAAAGGTTGGGAATAGATGATTTAAGTGTTTTAAGAAGAAGATTGATTTAATTTAATCTGAACTTTTTTGACTTAGAAGGAGAAATTTCATCAAAAGGTCAAGATATTAAATTACCCTTTCGGAAATACTATAATACTACTCAATATGTGTACGTCATATGTTTGGAATGCTAGAAATGCTATTAGAATTTGGAATAAGCCTGCGAGTTGAATATAGCACAACTTCATATATTGATTGAGTAATTTGAATAATTTTAGATTTTTATCATTGAATATAAAAGATGGCTTAAAGGGATAATAAAGGTGATTTCTCATTTGTCGCCAGTTCATTAAATTGGCTGGCATGTATTATTAATTATATCACAAATCTTGATTTTTGTCGATTCAATGGAAATCTCATTTAAATTGGCCATAAAAATGGTGGGCTATTTTTTCGTTTGATATGTATTTTTTTTGCCATAAAAGAATGAACTAAGTTAAAGTATGTTTATTCTATATTGAATTCAGGTATATTAGCTGGTAGACTAATGGTAGATAATTTCTAGTCTCGAAGTATTAAAAACCTATTTTCAGAAATAAAAAATATATATATATATATTCTTCAAACTTCAAGAGTTATTTTTCACTCTATAAATTTCATTTATATAACGAGTATAATATGTATATACCAGCTGCGAAGCCCTCCTTTGGCGGGCCTCTTTCTAGCCATGTGACTTCGCTCCTTGGAGCCCTCCTTGATAAACGTATATACTATATACCAGAGGTGGGGAACCTGTGGCCTTTTTGAATTTCTTAAGTGGCCTCGAAATGAATTTGAAATAAAGAAAAACTGAATTTAAAATAAAAAAAAATTGAATTTAAAATAAAAAAAAAAAAAATTGAACAGCATTAACTTTACAAAAGTTACATTTATCGGTATTGAAACTTATGTGGCATCCTTTGTTACTGCTATTTTAAATGTGGCCTCTCAGGGTAAAAAGGTTCCCCACCTCTGCTATATACCATAGGTATATAATTTATTTGTTAGTTAGTTTCGAAGCTTTGACCTTCATCATAAGTCCTTTTAATTATTAATATTTTATCTGTTATTTCTCACGGGTTCAAATACCCGAAGGGATTTAGGTAAATTCCCTTTGTTGTAATAGTAAGCAGGTCACTCAACAAACGAGTGCCTGACACATAGATATTAGCATAATAGCACATTTTAGAGTATTAATAAAACGGAAAATCAAAAAACCGAAACTTACTCTTTTTCAAGACTTAAAATAAACAAGGTTGATTTATAGGCTATATTTACATGGGTGTATTGGCAAGGTGGTACAATTTGGGGTATTAATAAAAGGAAAACTGAAGCTTTTCCTTCTTCTTGAACTAAAATAAAGCGTGAAGATTTTACACAAAATTCCCCTAAAACAGAGTTACTATATTCTTGACTCATTTACTAAATTGGTTATGTTGAACTTGGCGGCACATTAGATCTCCCTACTTTTTATGGCAAATATTTTTTATTACTCGAACTTCGCCTTTTATTTTACAGAAGTTGTTTTGCTGGAATTATATATATAAACATATTATACTAGCTATATATATTATATGTATATGTTTATTTTCATCAAGCAGAAGACTAGCCTCTTTGATTTCTATTTATGAATCAACAACTCTGCTACTCTCGGCAAAACAAAATCTTTTCACTTAAAATTGAAAATGTCCGAGTCAATTCAATATTTACTTCGGTATAGTAGGTTCTCCTGCCCACGGTAGTGGGTAGAAAAAAAGTATAAAAAAATATTAATTATTAAACTTGGAAATAAATTTAAAAAAAAATGAATAGATAACAAAAGAAAGACAAAGTGAGTCCGTTAAATCAGGAAATCGTTATATCGTGGTCCGTTAAACGTAAGGTTTACTGTATTTATCAAATATACATATAACTGAATACATAGTGATCAATAGGGTATGTATGATGTTATGCGGAACATAACTAGTATGCATGTTTCGACATGTGAATATGTTCACCGGAGCAAGAGAGATCGGCTTGGAGGGCTCAGGGGGCAAATTGTGAATGAACTCTCACCCTCGCCATTGCTTGCTTGTGTAAATGTAACAAAGTAACACCAGCACACGGGGACTGCTAATTGGACCTGGAACAGAGAGACCCTTCGGAGGGGGCTATTTGAATTTTAGATTCGATTATTCCCTCGGCTCCTTACCCAACACACCCTTTCCTGCCGAGACGGCCATGCTAAGAAAACCACCCCCAGTTTCTACCCTATCATCTCTTACGCGCTTCATTCGCAGATAATTAATTCCTTAAAAAAAATAAACTAGGAGTAAAAAAAACGACGAATTTTTTTGGTCTGTTAGATCTGTGTTCTCTAAACGTACAAGGAGATAATAAGATTATCCATTATACAAAACAAACCGATTTGCATATCAATAAAATGTCAGAGTCTAAAATAAAGACAGTCTTCATTAATGGATTTCAAAGATGTACCTAAATGCTCTCGTCCTTTTGCCGTTTGCGTTTTATCTCTTTAATTCCATATTAATATTTGTTTTAAAAGAATATGTGCTCTTGCTAAAAAATAATAATAAAAACGAATTGGGGTTAAAAAATATAAGGTAAAATAAGAAAAAATAAATTGAATTAGCTGTACACAAGGAAAATCAATGAGGGTGTCATCTGATCGATGCGCGTTTAATGAAGAGACGTGCAGATTTTTAATATTTTTTTATTTAAAAAAAAATATATCAACATTCTGCATTAAGTCTTGGACGAAAAAAAGTAATTTTTTTTTTTTTGGCTTTTCGGCGTTTCTAGCCATAAGCCAATTTAGGATACCTACTATTTATTATTTGTTTTAAATTTGCCTCTACCCGGGGTCAGATTTTAGCCGGATGCCTCGAGTCGGATTCGAACCCGAGTCCACATGGTTAACCGGCTGACACGCTACCACCTGGCCTAACCCGACCCCCAAAAAGTAAAATTATTTTCTTTAAAAAAAAATTGTACATTCTTTTTTTCAATATCTTGTGTATAATTGTATATATATCTTTTGTATATCTTGTATATAATTTTATTGATGAGTGTATCTAAAGAAGAATTTTTTTTATAAATATTGACAAATTCCCGCTCTGAAGATGGCTATAACAAATGGCCGAAACGTTAGCGGAGATTTGTAAATAAAAGAAATATTAAAAAGCTGTCGTCTTTTTCTATAAATGGCAAGACCAACCTTCTCAAAATTGAGACTCCTCTTGTGTTGCGGAGATTTTTCCCTAGCTACAAAAATTAGAACAGTAGAGTGCTATGTATTCCCTGTTTTAATGTACGGATGGAATCCTGAACATTAACCAGATTAATAGAGAAGGAAATTAAAGCATGTGAGATGTGGATCTACCAGCGGTTATTGCAAATATCTTGGGTGGACCACGTGACCAACGATGAAGTTTTACATGGCGTTGGCAAGAAAAGAGAACTGCTTCTTAACACCAAAAAAAGAAAACTAGAATACTTTGTTCATGTAATGAGGAATCCAGAAAAATATAAAATCCTGCATCTGACACTGCAGGGGAAGATATATGGCAAACAAGGACCAGGCCGTCGGCGCATCTCGGGGCTGCGAAACCTACGAGATTGGTTTGGTCTTTCCTCACTGGAATTGTTCAGAAAAGCAGTAAATAAGGCGTCGATCGCAATGATGTTAGCCAACGTCCGGAGCGGGCATGGCGCGTAAAGAAGAATATATATATAATTTATTTTATACCTACATAATCTCCTTTTCAATTAGAAATATTAGTATCTTTAAGTGAAATTAACATATAAGTATTGTACATGGCTTAAAATTGGATTCGATAAACTAGATGGTTACAAATTTATAGAATAGACCTAAATAACTAAAAGTTAACATTTTCAGAGTTTACATATTATCAATGAAAAAAATTAACTTAAATGAGCTTAACGGTGAAAAAACTTACCATTATGGTTGATTTCTCTTATAGGTGTTGAGTTGTATAGCTGTGCACATACACCAAAACAAATACACACCCACACATACACCGTTGTATTTTTGTGTTAGTTTTAGCCCTAAAGACCACAAAAATGTTTTATTTTTCTAAATTTATTTTTTACTCGTAAGGGCACCGAATCAAATAAACTTCCAAAAATAAATGTGTAGGTAATTAAATGTTTCGGTATTTGAAGAAAAATGATTACAAGATTATGTCTAAATTTAAATATGAAAAAGCAAAAATTAAGTTTGATGAGAAAATAATTTATTTTGACTCAAAACGTTGTAAAATTTCAAATTATTTTGATAAAATGTGAATAAATTCAAAAGTCATGGTTAGGGGGTGGAAAAAATTTTGACAAGAAAATAATTTATTTTTACTCAAAACGTTGTAAAATTTCAAATTATATTGATAAAATTTAATTGAATTAAAAAGGGATGGTTAGGGGGTGGCAAATTTTTTTGACGAGAGAATAATTTAACATATTTTGACTCAAAAACGATGTAAAATAGAAAATTATATTGATAAAATTTGAGTAAATTAAAAAGGGGTGGTTAGAGGGTGGAAAAAATTTTGACGAGAAAATAATTTATTTTGACTCAAAACGATATAAACTAGAAAATTATATTGATAAAATTTGAGTAAATTCAAAAAGGGCAGTTAGGGGGTGGAAAAATTTTTGACAACAAAATAATTTATTTTGACTCATAACGTAAAATTTTAAATTACTTATATTGATAAAATGTGAGTAAATTCAAAAGGGGTGGTTAGGGGTTGGAAAAAATTTTGACAAGAAAATAATTTATTTTGACTCAAAACGTTGTAAAATTTCAAATTATATTGATAAAATTTGTTTAAATTAAAAAGTGGTGGTTAGGGGGTGACAAATTTTTTTGACGAGAAAATAATTTATTTTGATTCAAAATGTTGTAAAATTTCAAATTATATTGATAAAATTTGATTAAATTAAAAAGGGGTGGTTAGGGGGTGACAAATTTTTTTGACTAGAAATTAATTTATTTTGACTCAAAACGTAAAATTTCAAATTACTTATATTGATCAAATGTGAGTAAATTCAAAAGGGGTGGTTAAGGGTTGGAAAAAATGTTGATAAGAAAATAATTTATTTTTACTCAAAACGTTGTAAAATTTCAAATTATATTGATAAAATTTGATTAAATTAAAAAGGGGTGGTTAGGGGGTGACAAATTTTTTTGACTAGAAAATAATTTATTTTGACCCAAAACGATGTAAAATACAAAATTATATTGATAAAATTTGAGTAAATTCAAAAAGTTAGTTTAGGGTTGGAAACATTTTTGAGGAGAAAATAATTTATTTTGACTCGAAACGTTGTATAATTTCAAATTATATTGATAAAATATGAATAAATTCAAAAGGGGTGGTTAGGGGGTGGGGAAATTCTGAATGGGGTAGTCAAGAGAACTATATTTAGTCAAAGGGGTACATTTTAAATAGATAGGGGTTGATTTGAAATTAATTAATTCAGAATTATATAATTAATAATATATGAAAATCTCTTGACGTGCACACTTTGCCAGTCGGGCAGGGAATGATTTACCTCTCGATTGCCACCTTTCTATATACGTAGAGAGAAAGAGAGAGATGGGGAAATGAGGGGAAGTACTTTTTAATCTTAGTTTTTATTAGAGAACGGTTTGAGCTAGAAAGTTGAAACTCGGCGCAGAGGTGTAGTTAATTAATTACAACTTGTATGCCAAATTTCAGCTCATTAACTATATCTCTTCGAGCACTTAAAGCTTCAAACTTTGTTAGTTATCGCTAGTACCAAAATCTAGACAGATAGAAAGAAAAAAATCTTAATTTGGATGAAAATGTAAGCTTTTTCATGATTTGGTAAGCTTTTGGCTATTTCGGTTATTTGATAATTTTTAACGTCATTTTCTTATTAGAATGTTTCGTTAATAGCTAGTTACTTTTTACTTTATCCAATGCAAAGCAGATAAAGTATTGGAATCGGTTCGCGTCAAGTGCGAATTCAAAGGGTCCTCAGTAAAAGACTACGAAACCCATGGTCTCAATCAAAGTCACAAATTGTAGTATTCATTTACGTTGAATTTTAGCACTTAACGGTTTTTCCAAAAATTACATGGGGTCTTGTTCAGAAGCCAAAAAGCGCGATTTTTTCATTTAGTGTGTATGGATGAAAGTTTTCCATATTTATTTATTTATTTTTTCCAGGGTAGGTGGAAATCTTCACAAAAAAAGACACCGGTAGCCCGTACCCACCAGCGTGTGGGATTCCTACCCACTAAAACCACCTCCTTGTATCGTTACCCCATCTTCCAACGGAACAACCCGTAGCTTAAAGTTTACTTATTCAATATATGTATCTAAAATATTATTTTATTCACATGGATTCAAATACCCGAATTCATTACATGCTCTCCTTGGGAGACATGTTTGCTATTATGGCTGGGTTTATCCCACTTTTTTCTGGGTTGGGATTGAATCAATTTTGGCTAAAGGTGCAGTTTGTAGTAATATTTTTAGGGGTAAAATTGACTTTTTTCCCGCTGCATTTTCTAAGTAAATTCGTTTTGCTAAAATAGTAAGCTAAAACGGGAGTAGGTTAAGGGGCATTTGTGTCGTTTGCTAGGATGGATGGCGCTAATGGACATTTATTTTTTGAAGGTTTTGTGGTTTGAAGGTTCTTAGATACAAGAACCTGGGTGTTGGTTTTTTTAGGATGGTATACACGTAGGAACCAATGAAATTTAGTTTTTTATAATTTTAAAAAATAACATAATAAAGAAATTATTAAAATAATCAAATTAGATTTCATAATGAATAAAAACATGTTAAATATTATGCATTCATTCTTATTATTAATAAATAGATATCTGAAAAAAATCTTGGAAATTGAATGAAAAAGTGAGAACTTTTTAATTCGTGTTGCGATTTCCGGTAATATTAGTTTTTTTAGCAATTTTTTGTTAGCGAACACTTTGTTCTAGAAAGTTGAAACTTAGCGCAGATGAATAGTTTAGTAAAATAGGCATTTTTTGAATTAAAAAAAAAAAAAAAAAAAAAAAACTATTCTGAACCTAGAAAGTCTAAAATCTAATTTGTTGTTTTTTTTTTTTATTTTAGAAAGAGTAAAATTTTGATACCAAAGTGAGCTGTCTATATGACCTTCAGTGTCGAAATCCAGGCACACATACAGAGAAAAGTTGGATTTAAACAGATTTCTCTAGGTTCCGAACAAGTTCGATTCGATTAGAGGGTTTCACATTTGAAGTAAGTGGCCCAAAAATAAAGTATTTTTACCCGCATAATATTATTAAAATTTTATATACTAAAGTGACACACGAAAATTTTTATTTTATTACATTGAGAAAAAAAAACAACATAATTACTGCTGACAATGTACTTACCTAGGTAGGTATATTTTGAAAAATAGACTAATAAAAGAGAAAGGTGATTTTCAACAATAGAATAAATATAATTTAATAATGTGTGTAGCAGCCAATCCGAAAATTGGTTTGATCCTCTTCAGTTCTGCTAATATTGGAGATTTATTAGAGAAAATGAGGTCCTCAGTAAACCAGGCCCTTACCTGAGCCACTTTCATTTTATCACAGTCATAAAAAGAGACTAGCATAGAATATGAAAGCAGCAATTTACTATAGTCCATAGCAGTAAATGCTGGACACTGTAAGCACTACACCAAAGATAAAAATATGCAAATAATTAAAAAATAAAAATAATTAATTCAATATAGAGTGATTACTTAGGGTAATGTTCATTTTATTTATCGAGAAATTTAAAAGAAAACTTTTAAAAGATATTTTGTTATATAATGGACAACTATTGAATGAAACTTATTTCGGAAAGAAAATCTATTCCCCAATAAGAATATTACATTTACTTCCTCATTAAATAGGGGGATTGATTTTCGCCAATACTCAATCAGTCGCAAGGGAATTGGTTATTTCTTCACTCTTCAATTATAATAATGAGCATAGCTCTAGTCCAAATTCGGGTCTTTCTATAATAACAGAAAATGTGAATAATTTCTTTTAGACTAAAACTTGTCTGGACTTGCATTTTCCATCCTGAATCTATTTAGATCTACCTATATAGATAGCAGTTAGTCTATCTTTGGCCTTTTCAAAAAAATACATTCTCACTTTATTCATTAATCATAATATGCTTAAAAATTTGATAAATGGAAAATAATTTTTATAAAAAACATAAAAATGATATTTTAAGAGATCCGATTTTTCTGATTTTCGAATTTTTAGGGTTCCGTTCAAAACTAAAACAGGACCCTAATATTATAGCTATTATAATCTATTTATATAAAATTCTTTGCCCGATACACTCACTCATCATCAAAACAGCCAGAACCACTGGACATAGAAACATGAAATTTGGAGAGGATATTACATCTATGACATAGGATTTTTCGAAATTCGACCCCTAAGGGGGTCAAAGGGGGCAAAGTGTGTTTTCACTGATTATGCGATATCTCTTAAGGACGATAAAATATCTACTTGCTTTTTACTTATAAAAATACTAAATTAAAATATCTAAAACTAATTTCAAGATTTTTTGAAATTCGACCACTAAAGGGGTCAAAAGAGGCAAAATATCATTGCAATGTGTTTACACTAATTATGCATTTTCAATTAAGAACAATAAGATATCTACTTTATTTTTACTTAATAAAATTCCAAATACAAATATCTAAAAAGTAATTTCAGGATTTTTTGAAATTCGACTCCCAACTATCCAAAATGTGAGTGGGGGCAAAAATTAAAACTCTCTCCTATCTTGATCAAATTTTGTAGAGTTATTCTTTATTAATTTAAGAAACTATTCCTGTAAAAATCACATATCAAAATTGACTGCATGGGGCCGAAGGGAGGGGTGGGGGCAAATTATAGAAATGTTTAGCTTTTTAGTACATTTACTCTTTAGAAAACTGTCGATTATTTATTTGCAAATATCTAAAAAACAATTTCAAGATTTTTTGTAATCCGACCCCACCCCTCAACTATCCAAAATGTGAGTTTTTATGCCGTTTTTCTTCTTATCACAATAGACAACTTTTCCGCACTAAAGTGCTTTGTGGAAAAAAAATCAATTTTTTCGACCCACCCTATTATACAAATGGAAGTTCTGAACATTGGAAGCCAAAAATCTAAACAATTCTTTGCATCAGAGATACAAATATATTGCTAATAGAATGACCATTCTAGGACTTTCATTCTTGGGTTATCATGGATATTAGAATCGAGGCGAATAGTGAAAAAAATTTATTCCAAAATCAATTTTTTCCCAATTAAGGAACTTGTATTTTATTCTTCAATTATCAAACCAAAATCCTATTGAAAAAATTTTCCAAGTCCTTTTAAGTTCAAAGATAATAATTACATTTTTTTAATCCATTTCTTAAACACTTTTGATACTTAACTACTTACTACTCTCTACTAATATAAAATGATAATTAGAAAATCATTTAATCTTTTCTATCATAAATGTTTGTAATGTTTCTTTTCATCTTTGCACGTGTTCCTTAAACTATTTTTTTTTTTTTTTTTATCAAATAACGTTAGCTGTTATAAAAATACTTGTTTCTTCGTGCAGAAAAAGTTTTTCTACCTAACTTTATTATAAACGCACGGATTTTCTCATCAAATTTGTTGATTAATTGTCCTTTCTTTTCAAGTGCATCTGATATGAACTAAAATAACCTTTTTAATCAACTCTTTAAAAATCTCGTTTTACATGAATAAAAAAATTTCAAATTAAGTTTTATTTCATTTCTGTAAATGCCTAAATGGCGATATGGTGCTTTACTTTGAAAATATTAAACTTAATTCACCTATTGAAATGTTTATATTTTCATCTTTGCTAATTGCTATTAGGTTTTCTAAAAAAACAAATTAGTTACCATTAACTTGGTCTAATGTTAATAAATAGTAATTGATAAGTTATAGTATTTGGGATATTTAACATTCGATCATTCTTTTCAAAAGCTTCTGCACATTTTAAAACAGAAAATGGTCCTATTATTTATTTGCATTTAATTCGTGGTGAAAAACTAATTTTCTTCAAAACTCTTTTCTCTAAATCAGAAATATCTGGGAATTTCTCACATGTAATAAAATACGTTAAATGAACATAAATATGATGTGTTTAAAAGTCTACCTACATAACTGTATTAGAGACAATAATTGAGAAATACCATGATAGATTTTCTGATTTCGAAGAACATAATTTAGAAATGAAATTGGCATATGAGCAACATTTAATAAATATCTTGACCGCACTCACAAAACTTCAGATAAAATTAATTGAATTAGGAAGTGATAAGTTGTTTTTTTAAGACAAAATCAATCTTCTTAAATCAATAACATATAGCATATAAAAAAGAGAAACAATAGACTATTTTGTTATTGCAAAAGTTATGAGCATTTCCTGTTGAAATATGGAAGTTGAATACCCATCTAAACTAGATTATCTTCAAAATATACGATAAATATATAGTCGTAGCTATAGGGAGGGAGGTAGCATTCAAGCATTCCACTGAGATTTTGTTAAGGGAGAATGGTGTAGGTCAGTGATGGCGAACCTATGAAACGCGTGTCAATGGTGACACGTTAAGACATTTTGGGTGACACGCATTTTACGGGCGGTCTTCGCTCAAGAAGATTAAAAGGAGGTTGCGCTTAATTTCACTAAGTCACTAAATTAAAGAATAATTAGGTTTTGTTTTTGAATAAATAAATATATCCAAAATATTTTGTTTTTTTTTTGATTTTTTACTAGAGGTGCAACTATCACCAAATTATGAATATTTCTAGATGTGGCACATCAGCCGAGTTATGTCAGGTTTTTTTCTGAATTTTGACACACCAAATTCAAAAGGTTCCATCACTGGTGTAGGTTCTTGGTTAAACATATTTAAATAAAGAAAAGAAAATTTAAAAATTTTCAATTTTCTTTACTTTATTCCACTGAGATTTTTAAAAGTATAAAAAAACTTTACAAAACATTGTTGGCTAAAATAATAAAATACTATACATATATAAAATAGAATAACACTTTTATTTATCAAATATCAGTTCTATTGAAGATTTATTTTAGAGGTCTTGGCTCAGACAGTACGAGGATGTACATACGTATGTATATATCTATTTCTTTAGAAACTTTTATCAAGCTGTGAAAAGAGCTACCGTGTGTATCTATTGATACCCTGAAGAGTGATTTAAATTCTGTGCCGAGCTGGAACATTGCTTAAATCTAATACACATCCTGGCCACGTTATATTTCGGTTGTATAGAAAGAATAGCGCGTGTTTTGTTTGTGAGTGATCGAGAGTGGAAAGGATGTTGGGGGAGTTAGAGTTTGCTCGCCAAAAACACTCGTTTAAATCATGCATTTTCCAGCTCGACCCTTTCTCTCCACCCGCCCATCCACCCACCGAACCCTGTTTTTTTTCTCGGGGTGGAGATGGGATTTCGGCTGCCAAGCAATCTGTCTTTACGCCTTTTCGTATTTGTCAGAGCAGACCGACTTCTTGCCTTCAAGCATCAATTTTTTTTCTTTTTAACATCCGTCCCACTCTGATGGTTTCCCATCTTGTATTTTAGTTAGACAATGTATATTAATGGTCAAATTGCTTTCGCGCTTTTTGAATCATGAAAATCAACACGCTTTTTTTTAAGAAAGACTGAAAATATTCGAAACGTAATTGATTCAGAGTCGCTGATTACGGGCCACAAATCTCTGGACGTCTGAAGTCAATACATGAATAGCAATCACCAATGGGATTTGACATTGCTTCTTATCCCATATTCTACTTGATCCTTATTCTTTAATGAGGCTTTTTATTAGAAATTAGATTTAATACATTATTTTATAAAAACTTGTTAGATAATTTTGTGTATAATTAGTAGGCCGATTCAATCCGAACTCCCAGACTTGTAAGAGTAAGCTTTAGGAACTAAATATTTGGAAGAAGAGTAAGTTAAGATAAAAACTACCTAAGCTTTGACTAATCTCTGAAAGATCAATAAATAACGTGGGACGCGCTTTTGAGATGGCTGATCTTCTAAAGACACTATGTGCTGTAAACGTTTGTTATGTGACTAGCTTGCTATCACAACAAAACAATTTTTTTTTATATCTAATTAAACCTGAAAAAAAATGTATATGTAGTGGATTGAAGGAGTTATTCAGCAAGGATGCACCGGGTCCAATAAAATTCCCAGAATAAACACCACTTTATATATTTCTGTAGCCCAATAAACTGAAGATGGCTCGATAAATTCAGGCCGAAACGTCTTTATTCTGGGAAGTTTATTGGACTCGGTGATGCTATTTTTTTGTATGTTGTAAAAATACACTTTGGGTGTTCTGGTTCCACGTCCCACCACTCAAATGGTCTGGAGTGAATATATTATGTTTATAATTGACTATAAATTATAATTTTTATAATTTCATTGTGAGTCAAAAATATTTTTTAACACATATGTATTTTTTACCGCACTCACACCATGCGCAGTACCTGGTCCACCTGCTTAGACCAGCCACACTGGCCATTCCTTGTACAACTATCATAGACGGTACTATTACGCATTATTTCTAGTTGGGTCAAATCCGTACTCAAAAATGTGTCACCAGCTCTTGGACTATTAAAAAGAAGAACAATAAGCGAGAGACCAACAGTCCGGTAGACACTCTTAGTTCAATAAATATAACAAACATCAAATCGTCGTTTAAATTGAATTCCACAATTCATTTGGAACAATCACACTTGGGCGGTTTATGCGCATCACTTGAAAGCTACCTGGAACATATAAACAGTTCATCCATGCCACTTTGGACCGAGAAACCTAAGTTAAATAGGACGATAGCCAATTAGTTGTATTCAGGGGAACTTTAATTGTAATTAGAATGACTTCAACCGAGCAGGATGAAATTCATAAATGGGAAGGAAATTGGAGGAAGAATGAAAACTTTTGCAAATGTTAAGAGATTTTCATTTTTTTTGTGAAGGGTTTAGCTAGAAATCTGAAATAATAAACATCACTAATAAAATTTCATATAATTTATACAAAATTTAATCTACATATTTAAAATATTTATGAGAATCCTATTATTTTCTGATTTTCTATATTAATGATATGCAAGATCTGAAGCTAGAAAATCAAGAATCTAACCTGACCATAGATTTGGCTACAAACATTTTGGCATAAAAAATAACTATTCACAGCTTTCTGTTCTTATCATGAGTATCAAAATCCAGGCAGACATACTTACTCACATCCAGGAGAGAGAGAGAAAGGAAAATCATGTTTGTAAATGAACTTGCTTCATATTTCAGACATTTCTAAAATCAATAAGCCTGGCTGCCTCCCGAGAGTATGAAGAAGCAAAACAATTAGTACCTAAATGAACCTAACAACTCGCCATATTTGTTCAGTTGTCACTCGTAAAACTACCTTGAATCTACATTCTTAATGACATATTTTTATCAGATGCCCCGTTTTGACACATTCCAAAAGAGAGAATGGAAGTTTGAAGTATTGCATTTTACCATTTTTCAAAACGAACATTTCTTCTGTTTATCAAGATGAAAAGATCCATCCCAGTCTGCATAGGTTGTATCTTTTTGGTGCAACATCAATATATATATGTATATAAAAACATTATTTTCATAAGGTAGATGTTTCGCAACAATTACTAGTAAAAAGTTAATGCTAGAGTATATAGAACTGACAATAAGGATTCATAATTCATAAGCCCAAAACTGTTTGCTGTTTATGTACAACTACTACCCAATCCCGTGCTCGTTTGACAAATCTGGCAAATCTTAGTAACTGTGTTGTAACTATGAATTAAAATTTTCTTAAAAAATCTATTAATTATTGTTTAATGATGGTTTAGTTTTTTATAACAATGGCAAGAAGAGTTTCTCAATTATAATTAAATATGTATGTAAATTTTCCGATATCCTGTATAGTGCAATGTATAAGAGTCTGAAAAACTCTATCATTGGAATTTAATATCTCCGGAACTATATTGTTTATAAATTTCGTTTTGCCACCAATCGATGCAGAAGTATTTAAATAATAATCTATCTAAATCCCAACAAATTCCTAAGAAAACTCATTATGATGAAACTTAATTAACACTATTTCTTCCAAAAATAATTTTCTGATTAAACGATTAAATTGAAAACTGAAATAAATTTAGGTCTAAATTTGAAAATAAGTGATATAATATATTAAATTTTATTAATAAATATAATGATCTCAAACAAATTATATTTAACTGATAGCATTATGATGAAATTAAAAACTTGGCATGTAAACCACATGCAAACAGCAACACGATTGTTAACTATTTCGATATCAACATTTCTGCCATAATTACACTCGTTAATAAAGCTAATAAAAGATTATCTAGAAAAGATTTAATTTCTTAAAATACTTAGAATAATTAATGAGTTTTATAAACAGTTCTTTCCTTCAAAAAAATAATTTTTTATCAAATCTTATAATCATGTTATCATGTACTTAGGTAATAGTAAAAAGATGAAAAGATAATTAATAATAATATCGAAAAGTCTTATTTATGCAAAATACACTATTTAGCGGTTAAGTTTGTCAATTTCCATTGATGTCTAAAGACTAAAATTTTATTATTGTTTTCATCTTCACTCTAATGTAGGTACTACAACATTCAATATTTTTGAAGAGTGACCAACGAACTATTACAACAAAACAAATTTATTTACATACAATCGGGTATTTCATCCCATGATAAATAACAGATATAATATTTTTCCAAATAAAAAGACTGTTGATTTGCATCAAGATAGGACAAGCTCATTGATTTCTTTTTAACCGACTTCAGAAAAGGAGGAGGTTCTCAATTCGACTGATTTTTTTTTGTGTCTATGTTACCTGATAATCTTCGCCAATTGTGAACCGATTTTGATGATTTTTTTGCATTGGGTTCATTATCGTTTCCGATTGGTCTCGTTTTTTTTTTCATTGGTATAGGACCTTTTTTGTTATGTTTGTTCAGGCATAACTTCTTTGTTTATGAACCGATTTTAATGATTCTTTCTGTGTTTGGATCATCAAACGCATTCCCCACTTCAGTCAGCATTAGAGTTTTACAATATAGTTTTTTGTTATATAAATATTAACAACTCAAAAATTTCACTTAAAAGTTACAACTATATTAGAAAATGCTTCTGCTGACTGAATGAAATGTTCAATGCATGGTCCGGTTTTAAATTATTAAAGGAATTTTTTGAATTTTGAGAATTATAAAATTCTCCCATATTCCAGCTTCCCTGAGGGGATAAAGAAGTCAGCAGCCCAGATAGCATGTTCTTGTTTCTGCCGCTATAACACTTTCTTGGATTCTTAACATTAAAACAATTAAATAAATACTTTAATCTATGTTTGGTATTCCTCTTCCACTTCTCTTTTAAACTTTATCCTCCAAAGTTCTCTTTTACCTAATTCTAAAACTTTCTGATTAATCATATTTACCCATTTAATTTTCAACAATCTCCTATAGCTTCATATTTCATAGTCCTATAATCTCTTTCTCTTGGCTGCACCCATCATCCAACTTTCACACCAACATAGCGCGATGCTCAATAAACACTGTATAAACAATGTTATAATTGAACCAGTGGCAGATTTTAAAGGGATATAGGTGGCTCCTCGGGACCTACAAGTTTATGGACCTGAAAATAATTGCTTTAATATTTAGTAAATTTCATTTAATAGGCTTAATAAAATTGTAAATAAATAAGAAATTTAAAACATTATTATTGAGATAAAAAATTTAATGAACAATACAAACTATTTTTTTATTTGATTTTACTAAAACAGATTCTTCAGAAACATAATTTCTAGTGTATTATTTAATTTTAATTTTTAAGCGATTTTCGAGAGATAATAAGTTAAAGATATTTGGTCAGTACAGTTTAATTTTAATTTGAACTAAAGGTCTATTTTTCACCTCTGATTAAACTGCTGTTTTGTGAAATAGGTGTATAGATTGAAGTAATTTTTTGATCTAATTTTGGTTACACTCTAATCTGATGGTTAGGTAATTTAGCTAGCAGTCAAAAACAAGGCAGTTTGACCGGAGGCTGTTAAATAAGTATTTAAACATTTGAAAGAGACTTTAAATTGAGTTGTATCACTTTATTTATTGTTTTTCTTAGTTATTGTTTTTTTTATTCATCATCATCGTCAAGTATAGTCTTCTAAGCAGGGCTTTGGAGTGGAGCTGGAGCAAAGAAAATTTGTAGTGTTCTACTGCTCCAATATATACCATATATACATATTTAATATTTGAGCCGGTGAGAATGGAAGTTATAAAATTTCATTTTTTATGCTGAGCCTCCGGTTGATTCTGAGCGAGCCTGTGTGTTATGCATTCGAATTGTAAGAGCTGTCAACTTGTTGCCTATGTACAGGCGATTTTTTCTAAATAGTTTTGCTTTAATCATAAGTTTCCTGTATTTGATGCGATCGCGAATCGAATGTAGGTGATTTTTGTCAAATATTAAGTGAAAATAATATCCGAATTTATATATTTCTAACTTGATATAATGAAGTTAAATAAATTTATAATTTTCTCATCAATATATCAAAGAATAATTAACATATTAACGAGAATTGTTTTTTATCGCGCTTTTTAAACAACATATATATCGCGAGACTACTGCTGGTTGAGGCTATTAAAGTCTGCTGAATCTTAAGTCTGGACCAAGAGAGAATGAAAAAGATGTGATCCATTTAGCTATAATCGCAAACACCTAACACTCGTGTTAACAGATCGAGCGCGCTGAACTGGGAGATTGAATATATAAGATCTCAGATTACAAATCCATTTGGGGATCCATATTATTGTTTGATATAAAAAGCGATTAGCCCGCATGACACTTTTTATATCAAACAATGATATGGATCACCAAATGGATTTGTAATCTGAGATGTTATATATTCAATCTCCCAGTCCAGCGCACTCGATCTGTTAACACGTGTGTTAGGTGTTTGCAATTATAGCTAAATAGATCACATCTTTTTCATTCTCTCTTGGTCCAGACTTAAGACTCAGCAGACTGGAAATAGAGGAAAAAGTAAACTATTCCAAAACTCTCGGTGTGTTGCCCGCAAAACTTCTGGGATTTGTGCAACGTTATTTTTTCATAAAATAAAGCTTATGTTATATAAAGCTATAATCTGGCTACTTCATCAATATACATAAACACACGCACACATAAAAGTATATATAAAATAAAAATCTCATAGGATCTGAATGATGATCTTTGTTCCAGAATTCATAAAAGTTTAAGCGCTAGGATACTTACTGACCGCTTCTGGATCGTTGTCTTGATGACGATGTTCAAGCAGGTGGCCCATGTTCGGAACTTGTTTGCTTACAAAATTTGACAGGCGAAAACATTGCTCCCTCGCTAACAATACTAATCCATGATAAAACTATCACACTCAATAGAAACTGACTAAATGGACTTAGTGTCAGAAGCAACAAAAAAAAACGAACATATTTAATATAAAATAAATATTTTTATAACTCTATTTTCAACAAATGAACAAAAATAATAATTAGAGCGTTGGCTCTTGATTGAGTGTTGTTGGGATGAGAATGAAAACATTCAAATGTTTGCTTAATCCGGGAAATATAATAGATAACAAATTATTCCACCCGCCTAAAGTAAATATCCTTTCGCAATTCATTTTTTACAATATATTTATTTACCTTTACTCACTCAAACTGAAATTTGGAGAGACATTGTTGGCTATGAAATAATAATGAAATAATCTTATGTACATTACACAGAACGAGAATTTCTTATCTCTTTTTTATAACAAAACAATATAGAAATTCAATAATTAAATAACACTTATTGATGAATTGCATTCTACTCAAAAATTAAGGTAAAAGTGAAAACTTTTGCAAGACTCATTACGCTCACGGCAACTTTTAGCGATTCTGCATTGAGCTAGGGAGTTGGAGGTTGAACTTTATTAATATAAGCCTAAAGTGTTGTTAAGTTTGTAAGAAAACCTCAAAAAATCAGCTCACTAGAACATTACCTATATATAAGATTTGAATGTGGTTATAACAAATATGAAACATAATGTTAAGTTCTCCTCTTAATGAATTAATACGCCACAACAGAATAACAGTTGATCTCTCTTCTCAAAGAACAAGTTAAAAGAAACTGGCTGGACAAACTTCTTGAGATTTAATAGATTTAGCGAGAGAAGAAAACATTTTTTGCAAGCAGAGTCCTTAACAAGTTCCACAGGAACCGCAAACACTAACGAAGACCTTCCATTTCACCACCAACACCAATTCATATCTCTCCATTTACGGAGTGCTAAAAAGTTTAGGTTTGATTTACGATCCACACATAATTCATTTCAACTTGCTTAGGTCAAACGCGTGGCTTGGATTCTTGTTCTTTTCTTCATTTTTAAAAAGTGAACATGCAAAAAATATTACTCTCCACGCTACTCTAAACGAATCTCAACTTCACCTACAGAAAATGCCAATATCGAATCGCGCATGAGAAGTTGCTTCCTCGTTGCCGGCTGAGAATGCAATTTAATAAATCTCAGGAGAAAAGTCTATTTATTTATAAAAAAAGTAATATATAACAGAATTTGTTTAATGGAGATAAAAACAATGAAATATTCCCTGTACTTTGTTGATTTTCAAGTAAACAAAAAAGGTACGGCGCGGCTTAACGAGATTCGCCAGATAACATAAACAATGTTTGTTTGCATTTGTTTTTGAGAAAATATAATCAAATCACTTCATTAATACAAAAACATCACAAGAATATAATAAAGCCAATCTTAATCATATTTTCAAATTAAATATAAGCCAACTACTGTATGTACAAGGAGTGCTTTTAGATTATTTTATTTAACTTAGATCCTTTGTCTGCCTGGACAGAAAGTTTTATTCGAATTTTGACTTACTTCTACCGAGCTAACATTCTTGAAATTTAGCAGACAAATAGCTCAACGTCGCGACTTTATCGAATATGCTTAATTTCTGTAAATCTTCTTGCCGTTCGATACAAATCAGATGCTAGTTATTATCAAACTAATAAGAGGTTTGACATTATCTTCTTTTAGCTCACTAATCGTAGAACCGCCTTGCTTTATTATTCTTTTATAAATTTTACCTTGGCATTTGCTTTGATTAAAACAAGAATAAAAACAATAATCCCTCTCCCTAAAGTCTCATTTCCGGAAAACATACGATTTCAAATATTCAACACCCCTTCGCGATTCATAAATTGATCAAGCTCATTCGTCAACTCATTTATCCTTATGACTTCTGGGGAATGGAACCTTCTTTTGCATCCGTCTTAAAAGCTACTTTAAACCTTCAGACTTTCAAGACTTTCATCATAAAATTATTGGATAAAAAATATTTCACCAAGTACCAACACCAAATTCCTTAAAAACTAGTTCACCATAAAGCGTACCAAAAAAGATATTTCTTCCTCTTCTTCTGTTCAAAATGCAACCGGTTTGTCTAAATATAGAAATTCTTTCCTGAATTTCGTCTTATCCTTAGAGACGAATTGAGGAAATAGGAGTCTCTATTGTACAAATATCTGACCATTTTTAAATGGCAAATAAAGATTTCCAGCAGTTTGACCGAAGGTGAACAAGAATGATATATATTCTTGTAAAAAAATAATCATTATATAAATAGACTTACCAGATTATATTTTTTCTCTAAGTAGGGCGAGATGGAGACGAAATCTTATTTTCTATTCATTCCTGGTGATTTGCTATTAAAAAAATATAAAAGATAATTCTTGGTCATTTATTTTGACACTGAAAAGTATCTTATAAAATACTATGACCCTATATACTTAGAGCTAATGCCACTGGTGGCTTTTAACATAGAAGATTGAGTCAAGATAGGCACATAATAAAAAATCTCCCAATTATTTTAAACAGGTGAACAAAAAAAACTTATTCAAAATTTATTACAGTGAGAATAAAAAAAAACAAAAAACATTTTTTTCGCATTCGGGTTTAAAGATTAAATACTATTTAAGAATGAATTTTAAGTCTAAAATGTCAAATAAACACAATACTAGATATAAGCCTGAACCTCACTCGTGACACACTGTTACACATTTAGTTGATTTGTCAATGTTTTACCAGCTAAAAGCTAGAAAGCTGAAACATGTCACAAAGTTCTGCAGCTTAATAATACCTAAATACAAGCTTGAGGGCCACATTTCAGCTCATTTAGATAACAACCTTCCAAGAGCTCCAATTTTATTTATTTATTCAGATTTAATTCATATTTCAAAACTAATTTCTGAATCTAGAATGCCTAAAATCTAAGCAGTTCTTTGTTTTGGGAATATAAACATTCCGAATTTCCGTTTAGGGTTTGACTTTCGAGGGCGCAGCCCCTCTGATATACAATTTAAGAAATCTAATATAATCTTTATAGGACCTTAGCCAAAATCTACTATTTTTCATTCTTGAGTTATTCTGACTCTGATAATCCATAAAATAAGAGAAATGGAAAATTATATTTGAAATATACTTTTCTCCACGTTTCAGACTTTTATAATAACTTCGGTGACCATCCGTTCTGTATTTTCCGAGACAGTTCTGTAATTCAGCAACCTGTCCCGGAATTTTTTAATAAATACGGGAAGCACTAATGTTTTTATATTTTAGTATTTGTCCCGTATTTTCATATTTGTATTATATTTTAATAATATTTAAGAATTTTATTATTTTACAAAGTTGTAAGACTCAAAAACAGAATAATAATATAATTAGACTTACCATAATACTTTTTACTAAACCGAGACAATTTCGAGAGTTTATTCGAAATAAAAAAAATGAGCATCTTCTATATGATTTTACAAAGAGAGAATTATTTTCAGTAAAGTATTTATGATTTAAAAAGTTAGTCTTTTATTTGTGAAGTGGTTAACAAAGAAAAACAATTAAGTAGTAATGCTTTTTAATTACTCTTAATTGAGCTAAACTATTAATATATATCCCTAGCATGAAATCAGGTTAAAAATTACTCTCTTTCCAGGCCCTAGTATTAAATCATGCATAAAAATAAATATTTGCTTACTGTGCTTTAAAATGTCTGAAACGCGGAGAAAAATATTTTTCAACTATGATTTTTTACTTTATCCAATGCAAGTTTGAGTTGTTTACCAAAAAAGAATTTAGTCTTTTTGATTTTAAGTCGATTCTTCAACGTTTTCAGTAGAGCTTGCCATTAATAGTCAAAACATCAAAAATGGAATGCAATAAGTTTATTCCTCTAGTATTAGATAAGAATCGATCGTTAGTTTTTATTTTAACTCGATTCCTCCATGTCTTCAGCAATGGTTACCAATAATAATCTAAGCGTCAAAAATCTAATGTAGAATTGTTATTCTTCAAGTATTAGATGAGAATCAATCGCTATTTTTTAATTTAAGTCAACATGGACTGCAAATAGCAAGTGATATCTGATTAATAATAAAGGAATAAACATATTAATATTTCAAATGACTTTGGATAAGCTTAGAAACTATCCGTTGCAGTTTATTTCTCTTTGTGTGTATTAATTCCGAACCCACGATAGCCCAAGAAGCGAAAGTCAAAATGTTCTCTTGTATCAATATAGGTAGTACTGATTAGATTTTGCAATATCTCGTTCAAAAGGCAGAAAATATTATTTTTTAAATTATTTTATTGAGATTTTAAGAGGATATTATAGTATATACATAAATGAATATTATATATTTAAGTTTATTAATAATTACTAGGGCAGGTCTAGTGTACCGAGTATTGAAAAAGTTTTCACTTTTTTATTATTTAATGTGCGGGTGAGCGATTCTTTCATTAGAATCTGATCGATGCAAATAAATACAAAGAGCGCGGAAAGAATCATTTCTCTTTCTTTAGAGCTAAGGGGTATTGCAACGAGGCCTGAAACAGGTCTGGACTTGTAAGTGGATGCCACTTACAAGAACAGACCTGTTTTAGGCTATTAGAGATGAATTTCTTAATTTCTATTATTCTAGGAACGGCCTTATACACTTGGACCAACACAATACTTGAATACAAGTCTAGACCTGTTTCAGATTATTAGAGATTGATTAATTAATTTCTATTATTGTAGGAAAGGCCTTTTGCACTCGGATCAAAACGATACTCGTTATAGAGAAAGAGAATATTCAATTGGACTTCATTAAAATTCAGACAAAAATGTACCAATGAAATTACTCGTTGCGGCTCTAACGAACAAGCGTACCCAGTATTGAAAAACTTTTTACCATTTCATCTATTTCTTTGTATTTTTAATCGCATCAATAAATCCACTAAAATTTAGTTCACAATTAACTTTGCCAAGGGAACACTTAATTTTTTTCAAAAAACCGGGAAAAAATTACAAACTGACTGGGGAACCTTCAAATCGGGACAGTCTCGGTGGAACCGAGCCGAATGGTAAGCCTAAATATAATATAAATTTAAAAAAAAGAATATAAATAGCCAAGACAAATGATAAAATAAAATTTGATTTAATAATAATTAAAATAAAAACAGTTCAATTGTTTTTTTCATCCTTTCAATAAATAATTAATGAAATAATCCAATACAAGTGTTTTTTATTTTTTGCTGTTTGTCTGTTGTTATAATTCCCACCTTTTTTTTCTTGTCCCCGATTTTGATCCCAAAATTATGGTCTTACAGGAAGTGGAATATAAGTACAGCAGAATTGTCTGTCTAAGGTCCATGATTAAATATTTAGCGAAGAGCACAATGTAACTAGTCCATTTACAGATCACAATCTATTCTTTATTTGACCGAAGATAAATTATTAAATAATATATTAAATATAGATTTATTTTAGCTGAAATCAATTTCAAATTTTATTTTTTCTCTTTAATGCTTATATCTTAATAAAACCTTTACGGATTGATATATATCTTAGACGAAAATTGATCTTTTATTGGATTTTTTTCCCAAAAGCATTGTATGAGGAAAATATTATGGCCTATAGACACAATATCTATAAAATAAATATCTTTTTTTTCGTTTTTTACACAGAATGTAATAAATAAATAACATAAAAATTTTTTAAGAAAAGTCAAGTTAGAGATTGGAATATTCGTTGCCATTCAATTTTAGCACCTTTTATTATATAAAAAATACCTATATAAAATGGCTTATTTATAGATAAACTTAGGGCATAAAATAATCTTCATTTATTATTATTCTTGTGTAAATACAAACATGGTATATAACGATTTTCTCTATGTTCTATGTGCCATATTTAGTCTCCTCAAAAATGGCAATTACCACAGTATATTTATGTTCTATCATTCTACCAATAGAAACTGTTTCGGAAAATTGTTCACTGAGCTCTTTTCGGTTGACAATTTCTTTTTTTTGCAATAAATGCTGTCATTCTTTTGTTTTAGTATTTATTGTAGAAAGCTAACATTAAAATATCAAAAACTTTACTATAGAAATTTTTTAGTACGCTGTCCTGTTATTTCCAAGTGAACAAAAATGTCCCGATTTCATAATATCACCTTGCTTAAATTAGGTAAAAATATTCCAACATTTCCAATATAATAACCTATTTTAAAGTCCTATGGTCGTCTCATGACCATAGATTTTTTAACCGACTTCAAAAAAGGAGGAGGTTCTCTATTCGACTGAATTTTTTTTATATTTTTGTGTCTATGTTACCTCATATCTCCGCCAATTGTCAACCGATTTTGAAAAAAAAAATTGCATTTGGTTCGGTCTAGCTTCCGATTGGTCCCATTTTTTTCATTGGTATTAGACCTTTTTTGTTAGGTTTGTTCAGGCCTAACTTCTTTGTTTATGAACCGATTTCGATGATTCTTTTTTTATTGGAAAGGGGGTATCTTAGGGATGGTGCCATATTAATTTGGTCAAGTTCTGATCATATGATCACTATTAATAACATCACTAAAAAGAAAAAAAGAAAAATAATTTTTAAGAAAAAAATAAAACCGACTTCAAAAAAATTAAATGCAACAAATAAAATACACTAAAAGGTATAAAATAATTATCATCTTATTTAGTTACAACTAAACGACGAAATATTAACATCAAATTACTTTTTGAAGTCGGTGCCAAACAAACTTTTATTTTTTTCTTAAAAATTATTTTTTTTTATATTCATTTGAAAATAATCATGAAATTTATAAATATTTAAATCTGAAAATATGTATCATAAATACATATTAATATAGGTTTTTTTTTTCAATAAATGCCAAAAGGTTCGTTACATTAAAGTTAATGAGTGCTGACCAAATACCTAATAAATTTTTAAAATCTTCCTCTCTCTATTTCGAAATTCCCTCGCCACTGTACTTCCAATTGGCTCGGTTATATTTAATTGCGTCAATCGTGATAATGCTAATCGACGAGTTGGTTTTGGTTCGAGTTTGGAGGTCAATTAACCTAAACTCAGCCCCATTTGGCCTCACCCTTACCTTTGTGAGCGATGCGCGTTTTGCGTGCTGGCTCAATTAAGATAGCACGTGACAAGCGTGACGTCAGGTTCAAGTGACTCTACCCGACCAAGTATATCATACGAGAGGAATCCAACTCAAATTAAAACAAAACAGCTGCTTCTCTTTTTAAACTTTTTTCTAAGCTCTAATTACAAAAGAAAGAGGAAAAAAGAATTAAAACGCAAACCTGACTGAAAAGTACTTAAATCTCTATTTCTTTTTAATTGGGGATTTAGAGAAAAACGTTCAAAATGAAAAAAAAAGAGAGAACAAAAGAATCTAATCTTGCAATCATTTTTTCTGAAGCAAATGTGATTCTGTCGAACGAAAGAACAAAATACCATAATTAGGGATTACACAAAAAAGAAAAGTAGAAAACAAGGGAAAAAGTACATTAAGGGTTAATAAACATTTCCTAGTATAAGAAAAACATATTTTGCGAAATGATCAACAATTTTTGTAATTAATATTTGAGATAAGTAAAGATATTTTTTTGAATTTATTCATAGAATTGCCAAATTGGTAATATAACCCGTAAAATTTACTTACTATTCTAGAGTGTTGAGTGGGATGAGAAACATTAGCTACATTTTTTGGCTCTCTTGAGTCAATATCGTACTGGCAATGCCATACAATCATAAGCAGTATAGCCTTTGCATTTCCAAGCAAGATATAGACTCACGATCATCAGTAGGTATTTCTTTTAGATTAGAACGGAATGCATGCAACAGGACTTGGATCGGAAAGGCTATAAATATGCTTACAGCACACAGTGTCTCTAGACGGGCCCTCCGTCTTGGAGCAGAGCCTGCCTTTAACTAATAGAAATATGTATTTTAAATTTATTATTAAATAAATTTTTATTTTTAGAGAGAAAGAATTTAATTTTTACGACAAAATCTTAGATTTTAGTAGAGATATTTTTATATTGCGATATCAGAGGGGATTCATCCCCTCAGGAGTTGAACCTGAGAACTAACATGCTTACGAACCCATGCTTTCCGTCAGCTCAACCCTCGAGACAAAAACCTCTCTCTGACCCTCAATATATTATATAAGCGAAAAAAATTTTACTCCCATCCTTCTACAAACAGAAAATAAAAAATTCAGCTTAAAATGAAAAAGTCTGCGCTCTCGAGGTTGAGCTAACTGCTGGAAGGCATGTTCGTAACTGCTGGAAGGCATGTTCGTTCTCAGGTTCAACTCCTGAGGGGATGAATCCTCTCGAATATCCCAATATAAAAATATTTCTATTAAAATCCTAGATTTTGTCCTAAAAATTAAATTCTTTCTCTCTTAATATTGGTTTTTAAACCCGAGCTGATTTTTTGAAAATCATTCCAACTATTTTCAAAAAAGATGCTCAAATCTTTAGTTTTGTATTTTTATTTGAGAAAAATCCACACATGAGGGAAGTGGGATTCATTTACTTAACGAATCCATCTATCTTAACCACTGACGTGACCCTAATGTTTGATATTAATGAGTTGAGGTTTATATTTGTTGGAATGAAGTGAGTTATTCTGAGGGAAATAACTACTAAAATAAAATAACACAACTGGAAATAATCAAAACCTTTATTAACTCCCTTCATTTCAATTTAAAACATTCAGTGTACACCGGTCCAGATAAAGAACATTTATTTTTATATTTACCTATTTTTGTCACTGTCATTTTTAATTTGTTCTTCTGTTTAGTTTTTATATACCGATTAATAATGGTAGTATATTTTCCGATTTATCAAATTCCGCTGAGATTTCTATTCATTTGGTCGTTTAAATTTGTATTGTAAAAATTATCCCTTTTAAACAAAAGATGGATAAGAAAACCTAGGTATTATTTAGTTTAGTTAGATATTTGGAAAATTAAGTCTGGTGAAATTTATAAGAATAAATCAGACTTTTTAGTAGAAAACATTCAACTTTGCTAGTCTTGGCACGATCGTCAGATAGTAAAAAATAAAAAACTAACTTATAAATCTCGTAGTTTAATTGAAATTTACTAATTAATTTATTTCTTGTGTTCATGTTTTAATCCCATTACAATAAAAAAACAACAACGTTTACTAAATTAACTAAGTAAAATTTACTCTGAGAAAGTATCTTAAATAATTAAAATAAGATTTTAGTGAGTCTTCTACTCTGCAACAACTCCTTCGACTCCAACTCAGTTCTAAAATAATAAATGTCTTTTTAAAGGGAGCTTCCGTAAACTTTGACTAACTCATCCGGAAGAAAGAAAGAGAAATTCTCATTAAACTTTTAATTCAAATTTACTTATTATAAAAAGTTATTAAGATATTTTTTATATCATATCGTTACACTTAATTCATGGAAATATTATTATTAATAAGTTTTTTTTAAATTAGGCAGGAGTATAAGTAAGTATATATAATGAAGGGAAATGTGAGAAACGAATTTAGAATGGGCCAAGCATCAAGTGAGCAAGTTAAAGCCGTATCTTTACTTTCACTAACAAAAATAAGTTAATTTTTTTTATCATTGTCATTGCGGGTGTATTTCGTGTAATGCCTAGATTTAAGTAATACGAAACTTAAATTAGAAGGAGTATATCAAAGTTTAGATTCAAATCGGCGTACTGTAACTTGTAAGACGTTTATCTCAAAACAATTCTAAGGATTTTTTTAGATAAGTGTGTTTATCAAGTATTTTATATGTTATTTAAGCTAAAAGGCCTTGGCCCTGTTCAAACGCCCGAGTTCTAAATCAACCCCTAAGTTAACCAATATGTGTCCTGGGTTATTCTGATATTCTCTTTAGAGAATGTCTGCTGTTGTCTTTTTTACAGCCTTTCCAATTTATTTTGCATGCATTTTATTCGAATTAATTGTGAAGCAACTTGTATCCTGAACAGCTGTCTCCCAGTTGTCAAAATTAAGAAGGCAGATATCTTTAGGTATGATTCTTGGTATTCTTGATCTTACAAGAGGTCTTTTCAATTGTGGTCACCCAGCATAGACTTTGGACCTTATTGATCTCTCATCCACTCTGGCTACATATTTAAGTTGGAGTCTTCTTGGCCAGTGTACGATATACTTGTAAGTAAAGTCTGGTTTGTGAGCTCTCTTATTTCTCTTAATCTTGTTCGAAGTATTTTTCGGAGGGCGCCTTACGTTGACGTATTCTAACACTGGGAACCCATGATTCACAGCCATATAGCACAACGGGTCTGATGGTTTTGTTATATATCGAGCTATTAAATAGCAAACCTATCATACAATTGTACATAAAATGGATTTATGTTTTATCATTTGAAGGAATGAAAAAAAAGCCTCTTTCATTTTTTGCCTCTCTTGATTTCCTGGTACAATTATCCGTTTGAACCCTTTCTTTTTAATCCAAGCATTTAATTTCCTTCATTATGGGGGCTTTGGGAATCATCTAGTTAATTCAATTTTCTGTTTTTTTTTTAACATTTACTTTTTTGATTCATGCGGAGATATTAAATGACAGTAGATTGAGGTTCGAAGATCATTAAATCGTAAAAAAAGAATCTGGATTTATTTTTGAAAACATGCATAATAGGATTTATCAAAAAATAAACTTAGTTTTGTAAATTGTGTAAAATTCTTGTTTTAAATTTCACATATCAGCTAATGGGATGAACTTCATTCAAACTCTGCTTTTAAATTTTAAATCTCATCTAAATATAAAATATCGGAGCATGATTTAAAGAACCTAATGCTAACGAAAATTTCTTCAGTACGTACATCTAAATGTTTTTCGAAAAAACAAAAATATTTTAAAAGTTATAGGAAATAAAAAAAAAATAGTATCTTAAATCGAACATTTGATCCTTCTGTGGTTGGCTTGTTTAGCATTATCTCGTAAATAAAAAAATTATCAAATGTGGGGTTTAAATATTGCAGATAGAGAGAAAATGTTTTAGTTCGAATCAAATTTCTCAAATAGTGCTGTAACCGCACGTAAATGTAATAAAAATATAAAAACAAATCTGCTCTTATGAAATAGTTTTATTGAAAATGAACTCACCCCATTGCTCATAACTCATGAAATATCACAAATTCATGAAATATTAAAAAATAATTCATTATAAAATTGATTATTTTTTTAGGGGGGGGGGGGTGTTTATTTTAATTTTTTATTTTAGCTATGGGTGGTCAATTTTAAAAAGTTTTCTAAATTAATAAAAAAGTTTATACATATATATGAAGTATATCCGAATTAAATATTATACAAAAAAGTGTTTTTCTATTTAATTAAAATCACTTTTAAAACTTTACAACTCATTAAAAATTCGTAGCTGAGAAAAAGTGCAGAAAACTTGTTCTATAATGAAAACAGTTTGACCTCTGTTTTCGAACAAAGGTCAGGAATGAGAGGAAAGTTGACCGGAACCAAAAAAGCTTTTACTCTCTAGACTCTTTTTTACATTCTCTCTCTTTTCTTTTGCTTGTGTATATTTTAAACTTGTATTATAGTTTGGATATGGTAGGGAAGGAAAAGGAAGGCCACCTTCATAAGCTATTCATCATTTTCCTCTGCTCAAGTTTTTTTTTTTTTTTCTTATTTCCACTTCTTCTGATTGAAATGCGACCTTTGCTCAAGTTAAAATTAAAGACCTCAAAAATTAGTCAACCCCTTTAGTTAATATTAGTTTAAAAAAACTTATATAATTAGGAAGTAAGTAGATGGTAAACAAAATATTTTTCTTTTTTATCTACACTCAACTAATTGGTTAAACAAATGGTTAAACAAAACCAATTTAACAATAATTACACAATAATAAATTATCAAATCATAAGAAAAAATCTGGTATAACTTGTAAAAACCATAAAACTTATGGCTTTGAATTATCACACTTATATTAATATATGGGTGCTATACTAAGATATTAAAAGTCCTAAGGAATAAACTAGGCCTAAATGCTGTATTTTTACTTACTAGCTAATATTAGCCCTGCAGACCAGCAACCCAATATACACAGCCTAGATACACTTGTAGGTAGATGGATCGGGAATTTTTACGGTAGTCCCGGGCAGTCCGCATTATTGAGTTTATTCGAAACTTGATTTTTCTTCTTTTTGTTTATAAATTTCTGAAACGTGGAGAAAAGGCATTTTCAATCGTGTTTTTTTCTGACTGATAATTGTTAATTTCTTGTAAATTATTTGTATTGATGTTTATTAATTTCTGTAGTTAATTTTTATTGATATTTGGTTGACCTAGTCACCGAGGACTTGTGCCCCTCTAAGCAGGTCGAGTAATAAAGATTTATTTATTGTTTATTTGAAACCTCAAGAAAAGAAAGACTTCAAAGTTCATTCTTATGCCAAAATGTTTTTTTTTTTCTAAAACAAATAAATTATTAGATTTTTTAATGATGTAGCTGCAAGAAGGAGTTTACCAAGAAGGTGCAACCCTACAGGCCTGCATTGCCCCCACCACCGTGAAATGATTTATTGACTGAGTCAGAGTCGGTATCGATGGATGTGGGTCTTAAAAAACTGAAGCTTATAGGTCGCGGGAAAGATGGGGACAGGAAGTAAGTTCCAGTCTCTAGATGTCATAGAGATAAACGATTTAACGAAGGCGTTATTTTGATTCTTATCCAATTTGACATTAAAGGAGTGTTAAACTTTCGAAAACAGCGTTTTTCTTATAAATAAGGCTTTGGGGGTGGAGTGGGGTGGTGGTGGGGGGTATTATTGATTTCAACTCGTCTGAACAAAGTTGGCTCTCTCCTGCTTCAGAAGAATATTTTCGGAACATATCACGAAATATTTATTTAGCATGAACGCAGGGTTCTTTTACTTCGAACATGTACTGTTTTACCATGAATGATCACATTCCCAGGGCGCATTCACCGGACATGAGAGGACGTTCGGGACATGCAGCGTGAACGAAGTTATATTTCTTAATTTGACAATTTGTCACACACAAAAAAATTGTGTTTGTATTTATTTATTTTTATTTTCTAAAATTCATATTATTATTCATACAGCTGCATAATAATTATTTTATCTTAAGGGACTCTTTATCATTTTTATAAGAAAATTCTCAAATTTTTACCATCGAATCATTAATGTATTAAAAATATATTCCCGAAATTTGAAGTTGATCGTCTGTCCCATTACCGAGAAATAAATTATGGAAAATTATCCTTTTAACATGGAAGTAAATGGACCGATCTTTTAAAAGGGCTACAAACTATACCATTTTCAACAAATTTATACAGATCAATAATTCAACTTTTATGAATCGAATGATACATTTTTCAATAGATTTGACAGTCTAGTTAATTAGTTATTCATAAATGTACAAATAAAAAGTTATTTGCAGCCAACAGAATATAACAAAAGCACTAGTGTATAATTTCATCTCTATTTCTTGAAATCGTTTTTGTGTTAAATAAATGTTTTTATAATGAGAAAAAATTTATCTCAATATTATTTTTATTAATATGTATTATCAAAACAAAGATCTATGACCTCATTATTAACAATTTTTTTTTTATTAAAAAACTAGCTGCAAGGCCCGCCTTTGGAGGCCCTCTTACTAGCCAGGGGGCACGCCCCCTGGACCCCAACCCACGAATCTCACCTTCACCCCAACTCCCCCCACACCATGCACCCGTGCCCAACCCCCGCCCCTACACCACCACCCCAACACTCCATCCCGCACCCCACCCACCTCGGACCCCAACCCACGAACCCCAGCCTCACACGCTACTCTCCCCCCCCCCCCCCCCCGAAACCCAACCAGCACCCCCGCACCCGTGCCCAACCCCGGTCCCACCATTCCATCCCGCACCCCACCCACCTCGGATCCCCACCCCGTACCACCCCACTACGCCTCTGGGCCCTCACCTGAACCCCCCACTCCACCAACCCTGCACCACCAACCCCGCACCACCAACCCTGGACCCCTCCCCGTGCCCTCCACCCCGCCTATCCCCTGGACCCCACCCTCGCTACGCGACCTGGACTCCACCCACACCACCCTACTAAGTTCTTTGTTTGCAAAATTTGGTTGAGTTTGGTCCAAGAGCAAGAATTTTCATTTTTTGACCCCCCCCCCCCTATTTTGGGTGGTTAATTTTTGCATTTCTGGCCTTCTAGTGGCCCACAGATTATGTATACACATTTGGTTGAGTTTGCTCCAAGAGTAAGAATTTACATTTTTTTACTCTCCCACTTTTTGGGTGGTTTTTTGGGGAAATTTTTTTAAACAAAAGTTGTCAGAAATCTCATCCCCTACAACTTTGCCGTAGGGTTAATAGTTTAGAGTTATTTGATCCCCCCTCCCAAACACCCTTTTGGAGTCAAAATATCAAAACGTTATATAGCTATAAACGTAAGTTAGAATACATCTGATGTAAATATGAAATTTCATAATAATCCCTTCAGCCGTTTTTACGTGAATCGAGAGCAACTTTTCGCGGAAACCACGCAAACATACAGATATACAGACAGACAGGAATTTTGTTGAGGATGTTTTCGTTCATAACTTTGCTTGAAACGTGTGCAACCAAAATTTGGTGTGATTTGGACCAATGTACAGACAAAACCTTAATTATATATATATACTAGACTGAAGTTGTCACACTGCAGAAATACAAAAGATTTTTTCGTAGATCAACCAGATAGAGCTGCTGCCCCGAACCTCCTTAAAACGACAAAAATGAAGAATAAGTTCTTTTGAAAAACAGTTAGGGAAATATCTTACTTTTTGATACTTGTCTTGTAAATCTCCTGATTTAAACCAATAATAGTTTAATCCAATTTAAATCTCATCATTATAGATAGATCCCTCTTCTACGAAGTTTCAGAGAAGGGAATAGGAATTTAAATCCTACTAACTAATAATCGCTACAACTTTCGAGGTTTCTCCTAGAGAGAGGGAAGCAAATGAACCAGGATCTTCCGTTGTCGTCGACACATTTGCTTCCTTCTCTCTTTCGAGATAATTGTCGAATCTTCTTTCTAATAGATCTCTCTCTCCTTCGGTCCTCTCTAATCGCTATCTATTAGCTAATCGTTTAAGGAGGATTCCATGTCGGTTTACCAGACAATTTATTTCCTCTAATAAATCAAAACATTAAAATCGAATTAAGCCTGTTAAGAAGTCAACACAATATATAAACAAAGGAAGGAAATAATTACTCAATGGAATTGAAATAAATACCTACATACAGCTAAAAAATTTAAAAAAATGAATATGGCATCCATGTTAGTACCTATCCAATTAACTTGGGGGCAATCATATTTTGAAATAAAAAAAAATTATAAATAATTTTTATATAAGAAAATAAAACCGACTTCAAAAAAATTAAATGCAACAAATAAAATAATAACAGCTCAAAAATAAAATAAAATGCACTAAAAGGTATAAAATAATTATCTAATTTAGTTACAACTAAACGAAGAAATTTTAATATGAAATCACTTTTTGAAGTCGGTGCCAAAAAGATACATTTTAGGAATCGAACTCGACGGATCTTACTTAGTACGTTTGGCGGGTAAGCTCACTTATATAGTTTGTTTAGCACCGACTTCAAAAAGTGATTTCATGTTAATATTTCTTCGTTTAGTTGTAACTAAATTAGATAATCATTTTATACCTTTTAGTGCATTTTTATTTATTATTATTTTATTTGATGCATTTAATTTTTTTGAAGTCGGTTTTATTTTTTTTTTTTATAAAAATTATTTTTATTTTTCTCTTTTTAGTGATGTTATTAATAGTGACTTAATATAATACCTTGCATGCATCTCGTAAGAGAAAGCGTCAGGCGAATGAATCAGAAAATGATAATAAAATTCAATTCATAAATATAGAAAATCTCTCGAAACGTTTGCGCGTTTTAAATGAAGGTTATAATATTTTTTATAAAATATTTTATTTAATATAATTTCGATTATTTGCTCATAAGAATTGGAGATTTACGTTATTTCGTCATTGATCATATCATCAGAACTTGACCAAATTAATGTGGAATCACCCCTAAAGTGCTCCCTTTCAAATAAAAAAAGAATCATCGAAATCGGTCCACGTGGCAAAAATTTCTCGCTGAACATACATTAAATAAATAAATAAATAGTTAGATATCTTGGAGCTATACTGATAAAACGCAGAAATAATCATTAAAATCGGTTCATAAACAAAGAAGTTAAGCCTAAACAAACATAACAAAAAAGGTCCAATCCCAATGAAAAAAAAACAGGACCAATCGGAAACTATACTGAACCCAAAGCAAAAAAAAATCATCAAAATCGGCTCACAATTGGGAAAGATATCAGGCAACATAAACACAAAAAAAAATCAGTCGAATTGAGAACCTCCTCCTTTTTTTAGATCGGTTAAAAAGTATCTCATTAACATTATTATTCTTATTATCCATCTTAAATTTTTTATTTTTATTGTTAAAGAATTAAATATTTTATTTTGCTTTCCATTGCCCTAGAGTGTAAACCTGCTAAATCCATTTTTTATCATATATGACATGGTAATACCGTTCAAAAGAAAAAGAGATGTAGCATCGTCCAAGTAAAACTGCTACTTAAAATTATGATCGTAATTGTAGAAAAAAAATGTGAAAAATAGTTTTTTTCAATACAAACAATATTAAATTTTGGTTGTTTTTTCTCTGCCCCGTAAAATTTCCTTGTTGTGAGTTAGCAGGTTTACACCTAAGGCGACGTTATGTTTTTTGTCTACATAATTTTAAAAATTTCCCTAATTTACAAAAAAAAAAAAAAAAAATATTAGCAAAAATCGCCGATAGGTGTAATATCTCTTCGAGATATAAATAATTATTAAAACCCCCTGGGGGGCATTAGTTTACCAGGAATAAAATAAACAATCATAAAGTAGCGGGTTTTGATCTTTTTACAACAAATTTCTTAAAATAGACCAATTCGTCTCCACTATTTCTTTCACTTGGCCACACTCTGGTGCTTTTCTCTTTGGTATTTTAAGGTTCTGTCAAGGCCTATAGGTGCTGCATCTTACTGAATTCCATTTTAAACTCGGTATGATAAAGTAAAAAAAAAAATACTTTTTATATAGTGCAACTTTGTTATCTCTTCCTTTTAGTCTCTTTATTGTCTGTTATCATTTTAGTGATTATAATTTCCAATATCCTTTGATCGTTTTATAGATAATGTTTTTAGACTAATCTCTAAATTCCCTTGAATAGATCATGTTCTTCTAGCGTTCTGTATGAAAGTTTATCGTATAAACTTATTCATGTTTGACTGAGTTTACTACAATTTGCAAACTATCTCTAGGGCACTTAACTGGCGGGGCTTTGGTATATGTGTCTATATATCTACGCGTATCCGTATAGCGGGTTAAATTCCCTGGATCTACTTAGTATTTCCACTCGAAATGCACTTTAAGTATCTCGGCTGCCACCCTTCCCCTTTTACACCAATTTTCTCACCCCTCCCTCACCTTTCTTATTTTAGCTATTTAACCATTAGAGAGAATCTTTCTCATTCAACTTCGAATGCTCCTTTTTCTAAGTTTTTCTTTAATAATTTCTTCCAATTCCAAATGACAATTTGATTAGTTATTGGCGAAGAGGCAAAGGTTCAGTGGTTTCAAATTAACCCATAATGTATAGCTAGCAGTGAGTGATTTTTTTCTATTTAATCAACACATAATACTACTAGAGTAGAATTTTAATCGACTTTTTTGGAATTTCCCCTAAAATAAAAAGCACACTATCAGTGAAAGAAGTTAGGTTGTTAATCAAGTTAATCTCCCTTCGAGTTTGTTCTTTGGTTTTCTTATTCAGTCACCTACACGGATTACATCTGGTAATTAAAAAAAAATCGATAATTTGATCTTAGAGACTTTTAAATTAGGTGAGGTAAAAAAGCTGGTCTCTAAAAAGTGGGAATTCCTCAAAAGAATGAAAACATTTGAAGAATTTATCATCTAATTTTTTTTAATATACATATATTATTCTAAGATTCTTCCAAAACTTAAGTGATTTATGTAGAATTTAATTCTATTCGTGTATATTTTTTACTTTTTTGTGGTCCCAATCAAACTTAAAACTGGACTCTAATTAGTTTCGATCTGTCGATATAATGTCCAGATTTACTTTATATATAGAATCCTAAAATATGACCACAGTAAAGGCCTGGAAAGATTTCAGTTTCCTATGAAAGACCTCATGTCAAACTTTAATTATTTAAAAGATAGTCCTACAGATATCTCCTAATCAATTCGCATTATAAGGCAGAAAACAGATTAAATCAGAGAACAAATGGGTAAAGCAACTGCTGTGGCTCTAATTTCATTTATAACATATGCATAAACAAACTGAAAGTAAAATCCAAATGAATTTTATATATTTTTTGAACTCTTGTTGTTTGATTGACCATTCGATGTGATAAGTTAACTACTCTGAGGCGGGCCAAAATATTGAAATTACTTGAAAATTTTAATTTCAATATATATATTGGGAGATTTTTTAGGGTTAACCGTATCTCTCGCCTCCCTATTTCCGCTTTCTTCTTTCTAACCAGTCGTCATATTGACTTCGTGGTTCAAATTCTGGCTCTTTCTTTTTTCTTAAGGTTCCACTGTCATCGTCTTGGACACTTTTTATCATTCATCCTATTAAGGTGAACATCCTAAAATACCTTTTAGTTTAGACAGTGTAAGTTTATTTTCTCACTATTCTATTTTTTTTTTCTCTTCGTATTAAAAATGTGGATAAAATCATTTTCTAGCCGATTTTTTCTGATTGTCTGTCTATCTATAATATGTCATGATTAAGACATCCACAATAAATTAAGAACTCAAAGTCTTTGTACATATTTCATAAACAAAATCTGATTAAATAATAAAGAGAAATATCAATCAGGTTGTCCTCTTCTTGATGAAAATATATGTTCAGTGAGGCTTCCGCGGATAGGTTCTATGTCATTAGAGCTTTTTTCCAACCTTCCGACTGAAGAAATTTACTCGGAAGACACCCTCCAAAACGAACCTTGGACTACAAGATTAAGACCACGTAGACCACCTACCTCTCTTGAAAATGGCTCCAAAAGGAGAGCCGAAACGTCGAGTAAAACTCTCAAACCCACGCGGAGAAATCCGAAAAACGTCTAATGACATACATGTATATATATATATACCAAATATAAATATGTATATATTTTATTTATTTGTGTTGGACTATAATTTCGAAGGTTTGACCATATCATCAGTATTTTTAATAAGAAATAAAAGACTGATGATAAGTTCAAATCTCTGAAACTATAGTCCAAAACAAATAAATTATAGCAATATACCTATTGTTATATGTATTATATGTGTTGCCATGACATGGATGTTATGGTTTTGTATAAATAAAAACTTAACACCTATACATATTTATAGTTGGCATATAGATTTATGTGTTTATATGCATCAAGCAGAGGATACTACCCTCATTAATTTCTCTATATGAATCAACAACTCTGCTACTCTCGGAAAAACAAAATATTTTCAATTAACTAATTAGAAACATTGAGCTTCCCACTTTAGAATTTCTGGTTCAAAAAAAAAAAAACAATGTCATATTTATAGCTATCGGTCAGTTGTAGCTAATCAGCTGAAATTTGTATTTTAATAAACTGGACCTCTTTGCCAATTTTCAATTTTCTAGATCTTTTTTTTTAGTGCAATCGAATACAGGTCATCAATCTTTTGACTGACGAAAAATTAATCGCTAAAATTTATATACTTCCTTTTGAAAACATTATCGTACTTTTTCTGTCAATGTTAAATTCGAAATTAATTAAGGATAAACATTAATAACAATTACAATTTTATTAAAAATTGCCATATAGTTAGAGATAATCATTTTACATTTTGCCTATAACAATTTTTCCAAAAATAAATTTAGTACAATATAGAATTCATACTTTTATTGCTTATTTCATCTTTTTGAATCTATCCATAGTAAATTAAAAAATAATTTAAAAAAAAAATTATTTCAAATATAAAAGTATCATGGTTATGTCAAATTAATCATGATGTTACCTCAAGTGGTGTAATAGGACTAATCAATTGTCCTTTTTATATCCCTTATACATATATGTATTAAATAGAGACATTGCGAAGTGAAAACTTCAAGGTCAAGATTAATATCAAAGAATGACTCCGCCCTTAAGAGCTAATCGCAGCCAATCTTGAAAAATAATTTAGCTTTAATGACATTGTGAACTTACAACCCTTTAATTATTAAAAAACTCAATTAAAATAAAAAACTTCTAGTAATTATAAGTCAGTATTTATTTTTTTAGTTTATGTTTATTTATACACTTTTCCCTCATATAATACTCTTTAAATACTTTATATTAAAATAAAAATAAAAACATTTAATTGGGTAAATTTCCTCTTCATGCGCTTAATCCACGCAGAAAAATATCAAAAGGGAATTAATGAAAAAGTGCTGAGTTTTCTTTTTTTAAAGTTATACTAACTGTTTTGTCTGGTGGTTATTCTGACTAATAAGCTCAAATGGATATGTTATATTATAATACTAGAGATATAAACAGCTCAGAGGGAGATAAGTATTTGATCCCAGCAAGTGTTGTACGTTGTAGTCGTTTTGTTGTTTGTAACATTTTATATTTAGTAAGGCAACGAATTAAATTTTTGATTTCATATTTCGGAAAAATAATCAAGTTTAAATGTTTCAAAAGAGAAAGCCTTTTTGATTGCTAATAATAATAAAGCCTTTGATAACTTCGACTAAAATTAAACTTGGAAATGTTTTGTATTATGTATAAAATTGAACTTAGAAAATATAATTAGAGAATAAATAAGGCTAAATTTGTACTAACATTCTTTTTCATATCATTTCTGTTCTAATTACACAAAGAAAATTCAAACTGTTGTGACAATTTTTTTCTTTATACTTATCTATATTCTATTGCCCACCACTTTTATCATCAAGCTCCGAAACATAATTATAATTATAGGAATTTCTGTATATCGTGAAATTATTTGAAAATGAACAAAAGAACAGACAGACAAAAGTATGATTATAACCTTCAAATTCGATAACTAATTACATCACGGATCGCAAAAGCTCATGAGAATGCCATTCCTTTTGACACTTGGTGACTGATTCATTATTGTCCCCCAGCCATAATTATACCTGTAAATATACTATATATATAGTATATTAGTGTGATCCTTATTTTGGAATTTCGAATTTTTATGCTGCCAGAGGCTTCTTCTTCTTCTAAGTCGTATCCTCATATATGAGGCGTCGTGATCGGCGTGTAGTAATATGGCCCTGTTCACAGTAAGGCGCCACTTATTTCTGTCACGCGCCCCCTAGACGACGTCGCGCAGAGGACTGCCAGTTAGTTTGGTCACCTGGTCGATCCATCTTGATGGAAACCTCCCTCGTGGTCTTTTACCCCAGACTTTTCCTTCTATGATGGTCTTCTCTAGTGCATTATATGCCCGAAGTATCGGAGGATTCGTTGAGAGACAATATCATCCAGACGCACCTGTACTTCCAGCTCACTTAAGATCGAAACATTCGTGCGACGGGCCGTCCAAGGAATTCTAAGAAGCCTTCGCCAACACCACATCTTGAAGGCGCACACCCGGTCCCGGTCCCTTTGCAGCATAGTCCACGTCTCCGCTCCATACAGGAAGATAGAAAAAATTAGGGATTGGACTAGTCTCATCTTGGTGTTGTTGGAGATTTGTGAGCATAACTTTGTGAGCCGGGATATATATGCCAGAGGCTTATATGATTCAAAATAAATAAAAAAAAAATATTCACGAATTTTCATGTCTATATCTCAATTTTATCCTTTACCGCACAGCAATCTAAGTTTCTCATCTAAATAACATGTGGTTTTAGGCATTGAACATTCAATTTTTTATTTCGGCCAATGTAATGGTTCAAAAAATTTTAAAATCTGTCGACATTATTCTTATAATATTAGTTATCCTTCAGATTTATTTCAGATTTTTCTATTATAATTTTCGAGTTTCAGCTACCTAGATTACTCCAATATCTCAGCGTTAGTAAGTTATCCCGCATGGAAATAAATAGATTTTCGAAATGTGTTTTGTTTATATTCTTGGGACATGTCCGAAATATATTACAAAAATATATAAAAAATTGGCCGTTTTGGATATATTTTCAGATATATTCATTATATATTTTAGGGATATAAAAAGAACATATTTTTTTTTTATAAAAAAAACATATTTTAAAATTATAAAAAGAATATACTTTATATTTATAAAAAAAACATATTTTGAATTTATAAAAAAAATGTATTTTAAATTTATAAAAAAGAAGTATTTTGAATTTATAAAAATAATATATTTTAAATTATATAATTTATATATTAGAAGAATTATTAAATGAATATTATATTTTCTTAATATATTTGGGTTATACTCAGGGAAAGAGAGGGGTGTAGGTTTTAAGTGAAACACAATGATATTTAAAAAGGAAGGGTAAATGAGAGGTATATTGTTACACACTAGTGTAATAAAACAAAAAGTTTTCACAAATCCGATTTATTTATTTAAAATAGATTTACAATAGATTTATTTAAAATAGATTTACAATGAATCCTGAATGTCTTCAGCAGGGGGAGGCAAATTTTCTTTTTTTTTTTTCTCAGACGCTCTGAATCTGAGCGAAGTAATTTTAGAATTTACAGCTTGCCCAAATTCAGCATCCGTAATTTTCCCGGGGAAAATTTTGTTGACGCTATCTAAAATTGGGATAAAAAATAAAATAAAACTTTTAAATTTGAGGAAACAAAAAAGAATAAGTATCAAATAAGACATTGATGTCTTATACCCACATTTCAAGGCATCAAGAATCTTCGGATCCAGGCGCTTTTTTGCCGAAATATTTTGCCCCAGTTTGTTTTTTGGGGCACCTCCTTTGTAATTGATCTCAAGGAGAACATCAATCTTAAACAGACATGGTAATAGGGCCTTTACCATGCCTATGGCATTGTTTCTGGAAATGGCGGACATCCATTCCAGTTCATCGACTTTGACACCGCTTCCAGATATGCCAAGTTCAACCTGTATATTATAATAGTATTAAAGTTCTTTTATTTTTTATATAAAGTTTAATTGTTTTTATTCACTTACCTGTCCCACGTGAAAACCGCCACTTTTATTTGGTGGAGGTGATATGTCTTTGCTTGTCGATTCATCCAATTTTTTTTGAATTTTCGATATAGCATCAAACATATATGCTATAGTCTCCGACAAAGCGGAAATAGACTTTTGCATGACATCTAATTCTGTAAACAAGTGAATTAGTTATTTCACATGCACATTTAAAAATATTAATAAAATTAACTCAGATTATGTATGGTTTTTTACTTTTCGAAATCTCCCCGATGGAAGACTCTCCATTAACTTCAGGGGCGATGGTATCTGAACCTGCTATAAACAGATTGAGATCTGATTTGTCCTCATCCTCATATCCTACCTTAAAATTTAAATGGAAGACAAAAAAAGTAATTTAAAATAAATTCTAATAAATATATATCTAAATGTATAAAAATATTATTATATATTTTTATATATAAAATACATTAAAAACTTTAAAGTAAGCGATATTTTTGATAAATTTACGATTTTAATAAATTACCATGTTAATTATTTCGGGTTTTTTATCTTGAGGTTCAGCGTTTTTTTTTTTATTCAGATTTTTGCTTAAATTCACCTCTTGATTTTTCTCTTTTAAAATAGATGTACTCTGCGAAAAAT
>JALMQS010000187.1:1177317-1287462 GCA_024734495.1 Forficula auricularia
TTTTTTTTTTTTAGTTTATTAATGTAATACACAATGGTTAATTTAATATATATATATATGTAAAATACTTTCGTATTTCCCGCGTTCTACTCAATTTAGATTTATTCCAAATTTATTTGTTATAACCTTACCAAGACAAATTTTTCTAAATGTCAAAAACACACTATTGTATAATTGTTGTATTAATGTTATAAACTATATATAATTATGGACTATAAAAATCGATTTGTTTTAGGTAAGATATTTTAATTAATTGTAAATCTCATTTGTAAACATATTTTAATTTAATAAATTAAATGTTTTAGAAACACATCCATTTATAGTCATTTCACAAACCTCTTAGGTTAGAAAGACACATTATAAATCGATTTTTTCGTCGAAAAAAAAAGAAAAAAACAAAAAGATGGAAGCGACAAAAGTTCAATGTTGGTTTAGTTTTTTATAAAAATAGTAAGAACGGATACTTAATTATAATTAAATATGTATGTAAATTTTCCGATATCCCGTACACTGCAATGTTAAAGAGCCTGAAAAATTCGATTTTTGAAATTTAATATCTCCGGAACTGTATTGTTCATAAATTTCATTTTGCCACCAATCGACGCAGAAGTATTTAAATAATAATCTGTATAAATTTCAAAAAAATCCTAAGAAAATTCATTTGGCGGAACATTTTTACCAAAAATTAAGGGAAGTCTTTCAAATAATATTATATGATCGACCCCCCTTAAATTTTGCCGAAAAAAACCTTCAAAAATTTCGCCCTCTATACATGGTAATTCACGCGGTCGATGGCACTTTAGAAGTTTATGGAAAACGGAACGCAGGATTTTTCTGAAAATTTAGCACCTTACCTGTTCTATCGATCTAAAATATGTTCAGCATTGCGACGTTTAGGCTTCCATCGAAGGTATAGGAAAATATTAAGAAAAAAGTATTTCATTAAACGTTCCTATTATTATAATAAACATATACTAGTATATATATATATATACATATATATATATATATATATATATATATATATATATATATACATATACACAAATGGGTTTTGTAATGATTTTCGTTTCACTTTCCTTTTTATGCTATATACAGGGCCGATCCTGACGACGGGCGAAAATTGGGAAATCCCCCCCCCCCGGTAGTTAAATTTGGGACATGAGACCCCACAGAGCGGCCGCCTACCCAGGATCGGCCCTGTCTAATAATTATATATATACGCGTTCCGGTAAAAAAAAAATTAGCACAACACCACTGGCTAAAATTATTAAGTAAGATCCGTCGAGTTCGATTCATAAAATGTATATTTTTGGCACCTACTTAAAAAGTGATTTCATGTTAATATTTCGTCGTTTAATTGTAACTAAATTAGATAGGTAATTATTTTATTGTATTTTATTTTATTTTTGAGTTCTTATTATTTTAATTGTCGCATTTAATTTTTTTGAAGTCGGTTTTATATTTTCTTTTATAAAAATTATTTTATAAAATAATTTTTATTATAATTTCGATTATTTGCTCATATGAATTGGAGATTTCCGCTATTTTGTCATTGATTATATCATCAGAAATTGACCAAATTAATATGGTACCAATCGGAAACTATAATGAACATAATGCAAAAAAATCATCAAAATCAGTTCACAATTGGCGAAGAAATCGAGTAACATAGACACAAAAAAAAAATATTCAGTCGAATTGAGAACCTCCTCCTTTTTTGAAGTCGGTTAAAAATTAAAAAAAAAGCGAGGCCCAGCACATGACAACTATAACATTTGCCCTATCTCGTACGTTATGATTTAATTTCAATTATAATTAATTGTTTGTTCTAAAAGAAACTAAAACATTACGTTAACGATAAATATAAGGTCGGCAACTAAGTAATTGCGGAGTTCACTCATAGATGGCTTCAGTTGAATTTTTAGGTTTGCTGGCGTAGTCCAAATGTAAAACACATTTTGTTATTTGATAGTTGGCAATTCAGCTGTCAATCAGTAAAAAAAGTTTTTTGATCGGTTGCGTAGTTTTCGTTTGGCGTTCGTTGAAAAATGGAAAATCAAAAGGAACATTTTCGTCATATTTTGCTTTTTTATTTCCGCAAAGGGAAAAACGCATCGCAAGCTCACAAAAAGTTATGTGCTGTTTATGGCGACGAAGCCTTTAAAGAACGGCAGTGTCAAAATTGGTTTGCCAAATTTCGTTCTGGTGATTTTTCACTCAAAGATGAAAAACGCTCTGGTCGTCCAGTTGAAGTTGATGACGACCTAATCAAAGCAATAATCGATTCGGATCGTCACAGTACAACACGTGAGATTGCAGAGAAGCTTCATGTATCACATACATGCATTGAAAATCACTTAAAACAACTTGGCTATGTTCAAAAACTCGATACATGGGTTCCTCACGAACTGAAAGAAACGCATTTAACGCAACGCATTAACAGCCGCGATTTGCTAAAGAAGCGTAATGAAAATGATCCATTTTTAAAACGACTGATAACTGGCGATGAAAAATGGGTTGTTTACAACAATATCAAGCGGAAAAGATCGTGGAGCAGGCCAGGTGAACCAGCTCAAACAACATCAAAAGCTGGTATTCATCAAAAGAAGGTTTTGTTATCAGTTTGGTGGGATTACAAAGGGATTGTCTACTTTGAACTCTTACCACCCAACCGAACGATCAATTCTGTTGTCTACATTGAACAACTAACGAAATTAAACAATGCAGTTGAAGAAAAGCGGGCCGAATTGACAAATCGAAAAGGTGTTGTATTCCATCATGACAATGCAAGGCCACATACATCTTTGGTCACTCGGCAAAAATTATTGGAGCTTTGTTGGGATGTTTTGCCACATCCACCATATAGTCCTGACCTTGCACCATCTGATTACTTTTTGTTTCGATTTTTACAAAAACTCCTTGAATGGTAAAAATTTCAATAATGATGATGATGTCAAAACGTACCTGATTCAGTTTTTTGCTAATAAAAACCAGAAGTTTTATGAACGTGGGATTATGATGCTGCCTGAAAGATGGCAAAAGGTCATTGATCAAAATGGGCAATACATTACAGAATAAAGTTATTTAGTTCCATGAAAAAATCCGCAATTACTTAGTTGCCAATCTAGTAAAGAAATTTAAAAAGATAAAACTTTAATTAGTCAAAAATAATGTGATAAATTGAAAATATCAAATTTGGCTTTGAATTTTTCTACACTTTGGGAAACATTTACATAATATAGGCTGATTAACAATCACGAATATAAAAAATAACTGTGTTATATTTTGCTCACCTAGTAGATCTAATACGTAGAATCAGTTACTTAACTTTGATGTAGTGAGAGATTTTTTAATGAGATAAATTGACGCCTGCAACTCTTAGAGTAGGCATTCAGTGAACAGAGGTGCTAAATCTATTGTATAGTTGACAGGGATTAACGAGAAGTCCTACTTCCAAAATACTTAAGATATCAATTCGTTAATAATTTTTATTAATAAAGAGAGAATTAGGGAATTCGTGCAATTTTTACTTAATTTAAGTTTATCCATTATATGTAATTATTAATTCTATATACTAAATTGAAAGTTTTTGCCGAGGATAGCAGAATTTTTATATATTGAAGGAGACAATAAAAGAGTGTGTCTTCTGCTAGAATTATAAATTTTATTTATAACGTTATAAATAAAATTCTATATACCTTTATCGTGATTTAAGTCAACAGTCACTTCCCTTTAATTTAATAAAAAATATAGATATATTCATGTTTAACTTTTAAGAAGATAGGTGTTGGTTCAAGGTGAAACATTTTTTAATAATAAAAAATTAAGTAAAATTACGACTTTTGGGCTGACAACCCGAAATATATCGAAATCAAAACTCATTTTTGTTTTATTTTATTTCACGTGAAACCCACCTCGTAATTTTACTTAATTTTCTATTATATTCATGTTTATTTAGCCAACGAAATCAAGCAGTTTTTTATTAATATTCCTCCATTTGTTATAATTTATACATACTATAAATTTTGAGATAGTAATCATACTGAAAAATTGAATAGGCCAGTCATAGAAATAAATTTGACATCAATCCACACACAAAGAACCAACTCGAGAAATGCGAGTCTTGATGCAGAGATGTCGTTCGTGACCTTTTTAAATCCCTCAGGATTACAGCTACTTGGACATTCTTAAAAAATGTGAAAAGGGCGAAAACATTAATTACGGAAATCAATATGGCAGTACATTATAAAACCCCCTCAAAATTTCAACGGAATACTTAGATCTCTGTCATATTTTGCGCATTAGTTTCAATAACTGAGCTCCGGACAGAAAATATATCAACCTCTTGAAAATAATAACCTTCCCAGAAAACCTATAACTCTTGCTTGAAAAAAAAATATCTGAATAAAAGAATGAATGGAGCCCCCGTGCAAAAGTGGATGTCATAGATGTATTTTCCAGCACCCACTTTGGAAAAACAGTTAATGCAGATTTTTTGGTAGAGATCGTCTCAGCCAGACATTATCGAACTGGTAGATAATCTATATAAATATTTCGAGCTACATATATTACAGTATAAAAATTGACCATAGCCATCCGAAGAAAATGTTCACTGAAATGTACAAGCAGTTTCTTCTAAATTCAAGTGCTGTTTTTAATCCCACCAGATTTTTTTCTTGAATTGTTGGAACAATTTGATCTATGGTAGTTCGTCTTATTATCTAGAATCTTGATTATGTTAGACAGGTGCTTAGATAATTTTTAATTATCTCAAGAAATTGGTAGGAGTTTGTCTGATCCCTACTTAAATATTATACAATACTCTGTATGGTAAAGTAAAAACCCATATAGTGAATAAACCAACAGAACACTTTGCACTCACGATCTCACTTATCAAAGAATTAACCTCGTCAGCTGCTGCTTAACACACTGCGCTGTTTATTTACCGATCTATTTAAACTAGTTCATTCATTAGACTTGTGATATATTATATTAAAATTTGGCTTAATTGTTTTTAATTTTATTTTCATTCTGACATAGAAAATTTACCAAAATACCTTTTCGCATTTTTTAACAATTTAAATACGAGAATTAAATTCACTCTACAATTGTCACTAAAATATGTGAATGTGGAAATAAATATTTTTTTAATTACAAAGAGAACATAAATATTTCTTTCTTTGCTAGAACAATTGAAATTTCGGGATCAATGGATTTGTTCTCCCGATAAACTGCCATTAGATTTTTCACATTGTTTTTTTATGTCCCCTAATAAATTTAATATATAATATTTATTTTTCTTATTACTTATAATTAGATCTAATTAATAGAGGAAAATTTGTGGGGTTGTTTATCCTCGGGTGGGAAGGCATGCAAGGGCCGCAGGGGCGGGGACGGGGGTATGTTACGCTCTTGAGGGAAGCGGAAGTGGTACGCCACACGAAACACGACACGCACGTGGACTCGGGGGCATTGAGTGACGGTCAGGGTTACACGGTCATCATTAATTGCACAAGTGATGTTGCAATTGCACTGTGAGAGAGATACAAAACCAAATGGTTATTGGTCCTATGATGGTATTTGTTTGCCCATTGGCGACAGAGGTGGGAATATCGTCCAAATGCCGCTCATTGGACACAACGAGTTTTTCCCAGGCAGTGTGAGAGGTGATTTTTAATATAGCCGATCCGATAAAAAGTTCAATAAATGTCTAGTATCGGTATTAACTATCGGATAGATACCAAGCATCAATTTCCCATTAACAGTTACAATAAATGTCAATCTGTAGATCTACTCTTGTTAAATTAATCAAAGAGCAATGAATTTAATCATTAAATTCATAAAATAGAACTTTATATTTCAGAGAATATGACGTAAACAAAAAATATACGATCACTGTATGAAATTAATGATCTTCACAAATCCACATTGATTTAGCATTATTAGCCGTATTTTGTTTGTGCTGGCCTGGCATTCTCAAATTTTAGAAATGTTGCATCAAAGTTAGTACAGCTACCTCGTAACTTCTGATCATTATGAGACAAATGACATCACTTGATGATGTCACACAATTCACCTTTCAAAAGATAATAAAGCTATATAGCTATTGGTGGTAATCACGATAGGCGTGACATCTTTTCGAGATATATAGAATTAATAATTAATTACATATACCTGCCTTTGAGTATAAACCTGCTAAATCCATTTTTACCATATATCTACACATATTAATACAGTTAGAAAGAAAAAGAGATGTAGCAGCGTCCATGTAAAACTGGTACTTAAAATTACGATCGTAAGTTGTAGAAAAAAAATGTGAAACATAGTTTCTTTCCATAACATCAAAATTAAATTTGGTTTGTTTTTTCTCTGCCCTGTAAAATTTCCTTGTTGTGAGTTAGCAGGTTTATACGCTAAGGCGACGATATAAGATTCTTGAATTTACTCCTTGTGACGACATATATTAGCAGAAAGTTATCGGAAAACAAAATCTTTTCTGACATAAGAATAATAATTTTACTTTTCCGTTATGTAGTGGCTTTAACAGTTGCTAATTACCAATAATTTCTATCGTTTGATGGCCTATCAATATACTACTCTTCCTCCTGGGCGCTTCAAGTGACAGGAAATCTTGCTATATTTTCAAAATATGAGACTACTTATTGCTTCTGATTTTGTTAAATACAAATTATATTTTGACCTAAATAAAAATCATAACCTTGAAAAAATACACGAATGTCCTCTAAACGTTTTATAGATTATATCTTCCCAACATATGTCCCTTTAAAAACATCCCTGTGGTATAAATAATAAATTTCTGATAATCAACCCAAGGTACGCAATCAGCCCTTTCCCTAGGGCTGATCCCAGAGCCCTTTTCGGATTCCCTTTCACCCTATTTTGACATGAATTACTAATTACAAAAGCGTCTGCTGCCACCAGATGCAGCTTACGGGGCCCCGAAACTTTCCATGGTGGCGGAATCAAAAGGAATATTTAATTAAGGTCCTTAAATAGCAGGATTAGGTAAGTTAATTTATTTTTGTCGGAAAAACTGGAGGTTATTGTTTAGAAAGAATCAACATTTCTCTTCTGTTCTTATAAGGATCCAAAGCAAGTAGATGAATAATTTTAATATTTTGTTTTATGATTATGAAAAAATTAATAGAATAAATATATCATATTATTTTTTAAATATATTTTTTGATATTTTTGTTTCATAATGTATAAGTAATATTTATCTTGAAAGTGTAGCTATTAAGGTTTAGTAGCAAAAAAAGATAAACAAAATGGAATCCTTGTGTGAAGACTTCAGTGGCTTCTAAACTATTAAAGTATAACCATTAATTTAGGATTGCAGTCAGAATTTGATGACCCGAAGATAATCCAATCTTCAAAGTGTAAAAAATACTAAGTCACTTCCGTGAACTTAAAAGAGTTAATGAACAATAATTCAATCTTCGAATAGAGTACTGTTTAATAGATCTTAAAATCCTATTAAAAATATTATTTTATTATAACTAATAACATTTATTTTGACGGCCTAGTCGTGCTTTCTAAACCAACACATCCGCCTTGTATACCTCTCTTTGGTTAAAACCGTATGATTTAAAATTATACAAACATTTTTGAAAATAGTTTCATATCAGTAATTCTTTTGGATGCTATATAGAATAATAGGTAGTGTAGGTGTCAGATTAAACAAACAGAGGAAAAAATCACTTCATCGAGTACACTTCCAATGGATTGCTCTTCTTTTATCGTATGATATCTATCACCTTGTAATTTGTATTTTAACGGCTTAGGCAAGCCTATGAATTTGTCCTACATTGTTTCTGCCCCTATTTAAGATTCTAGGTATGCGAACAGGCTCGCCGCATATTCACGCTTTTTTTAAAGTGCGCCAAATATAATAACTAATAAAACTGTATGAAGAGACTTAGAACTGTTTGAATCTAGACTAGGCAAAATAAAGTTTTCGAAATTTAAAAATAAATTAGTTTATGTAATACTTATTCCCACTTTAATCTGAATTTAAAGAACAGACAGAAATGTTGATTTTAATTAAATAATAATTTTTAATTAAAAGAAAAAATATTGCATGAAAATGGCATCTTTTCCAGGACCACCAAGCAAATATGTTAATCTTTAGTATAGGCTACGGTAACAAAAATATTGTAAACACAATAAATAATGAAACTCACTACGTGATATGTTTTTATTTAGGCCTGAAAATCACTAAATTCTTCGCCGTATTAAGACCAAGTCTTCGAAACTATAGTCTCAAACAAATAAATAATATATATACAGATATATAATTTCGATATATATGTGTGTATGCTTATTTGCATCAAGCAGAGGACAACCTCTTTGTTTCTCTTTGTGAATCAACAACTCTTCTACTTTCGGCAAAACAAAAACTTTTCAATAAAATGCATTCTTTTTTGGTTTTGAATATAAAACTTAGTCATTTACTCTCGATCTATCAATTGAATTGATTATATTAAAGATGTAATTATTTAATATATAAACGAATAAAGAATTTAAATTATATAATTGGAATTTAAATAAAAAAGTTAATTATATAAAATAGTTATTGGATATATGGTATACTCCTTTGGAAAATAATTTTTTAGACAGCTATTTAAAAATATTCAGTTGCTTGTTCCTTCTTTGCATTTCATACTTGAAAACGATCAAATGACAGAAAAATTGATCGAAACGTCAGTTATTTTCATTGCTTTTTATTTATTGATAAATGTATTTAATAATTCCAAATGTAGTTTTCATAAAAAAATTATTTTAAAAATTTTCAACTGTTATTCTATTAAATGCTGCAATTCAATATTTTTTGTTTTTAGGCTTATGTGTTCTCTGTCCAAATAGTAACAATTCCTTATTGGCATTCCCTGGACGAAAATCAGGACATGTTCAAGTAGTTGATCTCGCCAATACAGAAAGAACGCCACTTGAGATTTTAGCTCATGAAGCTCCTCTGAGTTGTATTTCCCTTAACCTTCAAGGAACACGACTTGCGACAGCTAGTGAAAAGGTTTTTTTTTTTTAATACTATTTAATATAAATTGAAATTCTTTGAATAGTAAGTTATCTGATCAATATCTTCTAGTGAAATAAAACCATTAATCCTCCTTAAAGCCTCCTTTGTGAAAAACAGTGGTCCCTTAGGGCTCGAACTCAGTGGAGCGGAGTGGTGGCGGTGCGTGGGAAAAAAACAAACGCACGCGCTTTTATTAAAATGTCCTCAGTGGACTCTGGGGGTTCTACTATGGCCACCATACAAATGCTCACAGCCACATGCCCCGTAAAATTGAGTCAGTGTACTGCTCATCCCTATTAAGAGTGGCGGCCGCATCCGGTATCGTCTCGTACGAGCAGTTTGGGTGATTGCGGGAATTGTGCCGATTTCCATCTTGGCCAATGAGCGACGTAGGATCTATCTCGCTAGGAATGGAGCCTTAAATGAGATTAGGGATGATTCCATCGCTGATTGGCAAAGCCGGTGGACCACTTCCGAAAAAGCAAGTTGGACACATAGGCTCATACCACAAATTGATAGAAGTGTGGGTAGAAGTCACGGAAAAGTCGACTTATATTTGACACAGTTCCTAAGTGGACATGGTTGCTTCCGGGCATACCTATACAAGTTCGGTCACGATTCCTCACTGGAGTGCCCGGTGGGGCGGAGGAGGACGTCGAGCATGTGTTCTTCCACTGCACAGGTTTCTGTGGCTATAGCCTCGACCAACATAACGAAAGAACTTCGACAGAGAGCAGAGAGAGAGGAACGTTGGCACCCTCAAATTAGGAAGAAAAGCTAATTAGCTAAGACCCCTCCTACGATGCTATACCTAACGGTCGTTCCTTAGGAGAATGGGGTGAAGATAAGGGAGTAGATTCGACAGCACAATGACGCACTGAATTGTTTAAAGTGGTGTCTATAGCCAAGCGGGCCTTCACACGCACTCGCAACCAGCGCATGCATACTCTCGTATCGCATGTGTACCCCGAAAGATCCGAAAAACGCCACGAATGGCATCGATCAGGGTATAGGTGTGTACGCAGAGGTACACGTGAAATATAGCGGGCGTATATTCCACCCTCGCTAGTGTTGAAGCTATCAACAGCTGGCGAGTTAACAACAGCTATCTAGACAAAACCTTGTGTAACCACGAGACCAACCTCAGTCGAATGGAGCTAGGAACTTTCGTCCCTAGGGCTTTCTCCATTCCCCATGGCACCATTTGTTTTCAACAACCTTTGGTATGGTTGTTCGAGGTTTCTCTTGCACATGACTTTCCATGCTCCACCTCTTCAGATTCGGACTCACTTCCCACAGTCCCAGTACGTGATCGACTGCATGTGCGGTTGGTTAACCTGATGTGATTGCAACATCACACACCTGACAAACCGCCGGTCGTCCGCCGTCTACCGCAAACAGCCAGACGAATGCTGTTTACATAATCGCAGCTACGTTGATGGAACGATGCAGGTCAAGCGCTCACGATAGCAGCGTCCACAAAAAGCGCCAACCCAGGTTTGTCCCTCCGAACGGCGCATTCACTTCGTAAAGGGGCGCCAGTCCTTCATTCTAAAGGGGACCACCAATTGAATGGCAGCCGCAGACCACTTTAGGTGTAAGCCACGTTTTACACCGCGTGGGCTCGCCGCTTAACGGAAACCACCGTCAGATGCTGGACCATTTAAATCAGAGGGTAAATTCTTCCGCGACCACGGCCATGGCATGCGAGCGGGTACAATACACGTACGTCCCCCGCTACCGCACTGATTGGCTTACACTCAGCGTGGGTCACACCTGAACCACCGTCGTGCTGCTGACCATTTTAAATCAGAGGGCTAACTCCCTTGTCATCAGTGACTACGGCCATGCATGCGAGCGGGTACAATGCTTCACGTACGTCTCCGCTTCACCGACAAGCATAATGCCAGAGCAACACCAATTTCGCTTGCAGGTTTGTCACTTCAACATTGTGGACACCCGTGTGCTCCGAGCGTGGAAGCCGATGAGCTAGTCACGGAATCAATCATGGCCAGCTTTTGTAGCCACCACCATATACTGGTGATTTTCATCGGCAGTTATGAATTATTCGTATTGATAAGCAATTTCCAGCAGCGCCCTCAACTGCTGGTTACAGTTAATACTGTTTACTGTCTTATGAAATAGTTATAATTATCATCAAAGAATGACAGCTTGTTTATGCTTATCAATCTGCATGGCCACCATCAAACCATGCGCCGTGAAATTATTGGCTTACTGCTGTGCCATTGATCAGCCCGGCCGCACATACCACTCAACCAGGCCAAAGCCCGCAGTGCCGGCGTATTTGGTTCAAGCCACCAACATCTCGCATAATGAAGCATATCCAGAGCAGCGCATCTGAATATACTAAAAGGATAGAGTATCTCTTACTATATATGTCATAGACATAAAATAGCATATCCTGGCAGGATCAACCGAAATATACTAAAAAGATAGAAGAGATTCTATATATGTCGAGATGTGAAGGTCACCATTCCAATACATGCATTCTTGCATAATTTCTTACACAATATGATATCATCATCATTTTGATAGTGATATATTCATAAATTTGTATATTCATTAATCGACAGAGTCGATGTATTAGGATTTGTAGAAACAATCGTGTTTATGATATTTCTAATGTAATATCATAGCATTTTATCTCTTTTAGAATTTATCAGATAAATTCAAGAGATTTGTTCACCATAGTTAGTTTTGATGCAGCAGCTGCTGCATCCTGTTGCCAGACATAACATAGCACCTCTTGGCCCACCAAATATACTAAAAAGATAGCCCATATTGGAGGATCATCCATGGGACTATATATGTCTAATGACATAATATAGCATATCCAGTGCATTTTCCAGATGTACTAAAGACATAGAAATATTTCTATATATGCCAATGGCAACTGCGTTCTTCGCCAAGGGTAACACTCTTAGTTCTCCGAAAGGTGCGGATATCCAGCTAGACCACGAGGAGGTGGTGTTACTCCCAGAGACGGCCCAGTGTAGAGATTAGCATCGTTGCCTTTTGCTCGTTCTCTAGCGGCTTGCGTCTCGCTAGCTTGAAGATAAGGGAGGTGGGGTTTTTAGTCAGTAGGAGTCCGACACTAAGTCCATGAAGGATTTTCCCCACCTCTCCATTAAAATAAAAAAACACGCCCCGCCCCGCTGAACGATCTCCACTGAGGCCACAGCCTTAAGCGGTCTCTACACGATCAGATTGAAGTATTTTTGGTTCATTCTACAGTGACAAACCGCGAAGACTGATGAAAAGAATGACTGTACCATTACATTCTTCATTCATATGATTGAAAATATTTGGAAATCCATCAATCTCGTTCATCCTCCTATCAGTCCTAACCCCTACACGCTCAATCGGAATGTCAAACCTAGACAAGACTGACATTCAGAATGATCGTGTAGGGGCCGCTTTAGGGTTTAGGAGTCCAACAACAACCCACCGCCCCTTAGCAAAATATTTTGTTACCCTTTTAATTATAAATTAGCACTCAGAAGCGTCCGTTCTAAGAACCTAGCTTTTTATATGTATAATAATATTATTCTTGTTTAATTTAATTCATTTCCAATAATAATAATAATATAATCTTGTTTTTTTTATTTTTTAAAGGGAACTCTTATTCGTGTCTTTGATACAGCTAATGGAAATATGATTAATGAACTAAGAAGAGGAGCAAATACAGCTACTATTTATTGGTATAATTTGATGTTTAATTATTTTTTTTTTAAATTTCTCTTCAAATAGAAAATTAATCTTTTTATTTCAGCATTAATTTCAACCACGATTCAAGTTGGTTATGTGTTTCAAGTGATCATGGAACAGTTCATGTATTCGCTGTTGAAGACCAAAAGCTTAATCGTCAATCAAGCCTTGCATCTGCAATGTTTTTACCTAAATATTTCAGCTCTAATTGGAGCTTTTGTAAATTTCAAGTACCTGGAGGACCGCATTGTATTTGTGCTTTTGGAGCAGATAATAACTCAGTGATAGGTAAAAATTCATATTTTACAATTTTAAGGTAGTTGTTCCGCCAAATGAGTTTTCTTACGATTTTTTTGAAATTTAGACAGATTATTATTTAAATACTTCTGCATCGATTGGTGGCAAAACGAAATTTATGAACAATATAGTTCCGGAGATATTAAATTTCAAAAATAGAGTTTTTCAGACTTTTATACATTGTACTATACGGGATATCGGAAAGTTTACATACATATTTAATTATAATTAAGAAACCCTTCTTACCATTTTTATAAAAAACTAAACCAACATTAAACAATAATCAATACATATGTTAAGACAATTTTGATTCATAGTTACAACACAGTTTCTGAGATAATAATGAATAAATAATGAAAAATGTATAAAAAAAAATTTACACTAAAAACAATTTGGCAACAGCGCATTTATTTAATCAGCGAAAGATGTATAAAGCCCGCATGCGCTAGATTTTTTCAAAATTATAATTTTCATAAGGTGTAACGTAGGCGTTGATTACATTTGTTAAAAAATAACAAAACGATTTTTATAGAAATAAATCGACCTTTAAAATGTATTTTATCTGCCATTTTAATATAAAAATATTCAATCTCTTACAATGTTGCCAGATTTATCAAACTCGCACGGGAATGGCTAGAATCGGTACATAAACAGCAAAAAGTTTTGGTCTTATGAATTATGAATCCTCATTGTCTGTCTATAAACTTGCATTAACTTTTTGTTAGTATTGTCGCGAAACAACTACCTTAATATTCATGAATGATATTTTAAAATTTTGAATTGAAAATAATAATGTATTTTTTTCTTGTTTTTATCTTCAGTTATTTGTGCAGATGGAAGCTATTATAAATTTTTATTCAATAATAAAGGAGAATGTTCTCGTGATGTTTATGCCCAATTTCTTGAAATGACTGATGATCGTATATAGCAAAAAAGTAATTTAAAATAAGAATATTAAGATATTCTGTAAAGGTTATTTTTGATATGTGAGAAACTATGACTGGGACGAAGTGAATGTTTATATATATATATCATAATTGTTATCTTATAGTATCTCAAAAGTTGCATTGACACAATATTTCATTGTTCTAAAGGGTCTCCGTGTATTTTATTCAGGCTTATTAAAATTTAATCAATGTTTCAAATTAATTTTAAATTGTACCACCAAATTAGAATCAAAGATCCATTAAAAAAAAAATCAATTTTTCAAAGAATCTCAAATTTAAATTTTATATTGTAATACAAATAAAAAAATTAAAATTAAATATTTATGGTAAAAAATACATGTTTTAGAAATGGATTGAAATTATAATAAATTTATTATTTTTTTTAATTAAATGTTTAATAACATAAATAAATATAATTAAAAAGACCCATCCAACAATAATGTGTAGGCTTCCATAACATCCTGATTCTTCCACATGATTTTATATTGTTTTTCTTCTAGTCTTAAACATTTTCAATTATTTTTAATCGAAAAGTTTATATTTCAATAGTACAAGTATCTTTTTATACTTTTATCATTACAGATATATTTTATGTAACAAAGTTAAAGTTAAACAAAATAATTTATATCCGTTTAATCTATTTTTCTTAAATAAATAAACTTATTATCAAAAATTAATCGATTTACTAAAATCATTCTGGAACTTTTAACAAAATTTTACACTTCCAAGCAAGCATCAGCTTCTTACTCACTTCCTCACAAAATTTAAAATTTTGAATATTATAACAAAGTTTAATTAAAAATATTGAATATATATATATATATATATATATTTATTCATAGAGCAGATTTTTTTTTTGTTAAATATTTAAAAATTAAAAAACTTTTTAAGATAGCTGTTGGGGCTACCTATTGGAAGGACGTATAACTGCACCGGGGCTAAGGTAAATGTACCAAATTCTGACACTATAAGGGCCAGTTGTATGTCGGTTGGTAAAGTCTTTGTAAAAGTTGACAAAGGGTAAAACCTTAGAATTCACCTTGTGCCCGGCGGGATGGTCAATCACATGAAAGTGTGTGTCATCTGATTGGTCATCCGGCCGGGTAAATTCTAAGGTTTTACCCTTTGTCAACTTTTACAAAGACTTTACCAACCGACATACAACTGGCCCTAAGAGCTAATACCACTTGAACCTGTACGATAAAATATATATATATATATATAATGACGTAAAAATGTGTTAATTTTTTAAATACGTTTTATTATTAACTGACACTCTCGACTTTATTATTAACTGACACTCTCGACTCCCTAGCCCATCGTAGATCTGTCTCCGCCCTATCCCTTTTTTATAGATATTACCATGGCTTTTGTTCTGACGAAATAAAATCGATAATCCCACCAAAGGCCTCATTTGCCCGAAATACACGATTTTCTAAAATTCAACACCCCTACGCGCTTAAACTAGATACTAATCGAACAAACGCATTCGCCAATTCATTTATCCCTATGACATCTAGAGACTGGAATTCTCTTCCCCCGACCGTCTTTCCAGCTACTTATAACCTTCAAACTTTCAAGACCAGCATCCACAGATACCTTCGACTGCTACCCAATCCCTAAATCTCCCCTTATCTTCACGTTACAAGGGTCCACCACGGACTTCAGAGGTTGTACCTTCTTGGTGCAACTTCTTCTTGTATCAATATCATTATAAAAAAAAAAAAAAAATACGTTGAAATTGAAGGTTTTAATTTCATTTTGTTTAAGTTTTACCCATATGAAATATATTATATTGTGCAGAAAATAATTAAATACATTAGGTATATATCTTAACAACAAAACAATATTCTCAGCAAAAAAATGATTTTTTGATCCGCTATTTTGGTGGTGCACTTTTCTAAGGTTACACTGTGAACACAAACAAAATCAAGACGAAAGTAACAGCTGGTGGAAAAGGAATTCTGCCGCATGCATTTCAGTTTGTAAAAAAATAATGTTTTTAGTTGACGACAAAGTAGATAAATCGACCTACGTATTCATATATTTATTTATTCAATCAATATTCTGCATTTCTTAATAATGTTATTTCAAGTTGAAAATGTCAGAATTTGGTATATTTACCTTATTATTTATTTAGCTAATTCGCTGCATACAGCAGAAAATCCAGGTAAAAAATAGTAAGTATAGATACGAAGGAGAGTCCTTATAACTCGATGATTGAATGTAAACTCAACGATATGTGGTTTTCGTCTATCCTTGCCTATATAAGAGATGGTGTGTCACTAATCGAGAGTAAATGATAAGCATGGAGGCTTCCAAAGTTAATATCTCTTCCACTTTTTATTTCCCTCTCTCCCCTTCACTCACTAAGACAAAATCCTAAACAAAGTATAGCTCTGGATCGGTATCTAATGGATTCGCCGAACATGTCCCTTTATATTAACATTTTTTTTTCTATTTGATATTAATTAGCTAATGAATGAAAGGTGGTTATATATACCCCTTAAAAAGTATTACTCGGTTATATATTCGTGCCTGGAGCACCGTGCGATGCTCGGTAACTTTTTGCCTCTAAATAGCTTAATAACCATTGAGTCTTGACACTTGGTAAGGACACCAATTTAAAAAAAAAAATCGTTAATGCTGTTTTTGAGAAAATAAATAAAAACGAAAAATCTTTCATGTAAATGTCCACTTTCGGTCTTCCAATTTCAATGACTAATGATTTATTGTGCCACGCAGAGGGAGGCAGCCCTTTACAGAAAGAAAAACAGATTTTTTTACAGTTTTTGTTGCAATTCCTCATCAGCCGACCAAATAAAAACGCCAGATGTTGTGGTTATTAGAAATTAAAGTACATGTATATATGGGCGCCAGTAGGATACAGCTCCAGAACCGAGGCCAGAGTGTTGGGAGCAGCAAAAGCGCCCCACAACTGTGCAATGCGATCAAGAAAAAAAAATATTATAATATTACAAACAAATAAAAATTAACATTAAAAGCTAAAAAAAATAATAAAACTCGTTTAAAATGGGCTGGCCACCCAAAAGCTTGCTGTACACCTAGCCTGTATCGAGCTTAAGTCTCGAATTTCGTTGCTCTGAGATTTATGGATGCGAAACGCAGGGGGGGTACATTCTTACTTATGTAAACATCAACTTCCGGTAATTCTTTCTATTTTAGCCAAAATCTTGTGATACTTCTTGTAGCCTCTAGATAGCTGAAGTTCCAAATTTCAAGGCTCTGCGACTTTCCGAAGACGAGATATGAACGATTAAAATATTTATTTTGCGACATGACTAATTTACACCCCCTTCCTTTATTTCAATCGGATTAAAATTTATACATGACTAATAACTCATGAGACTTTAAAAGTATACCAATTTTTAGCGAAATCGTTAGAGCAGTTTTCGAGAACCCGATCAAAACGAATCAGGTCCCAATTACACCAAAATAGGGCAGTGACCTGATAAAAAAGTTTTATATAATATATATAATATGATGAGATGAGATGAACGCGAAAGTTAAAACTTTTTTATCAGGTCACTGCCCTATTTTGGTGCAATTGGGACTTGATTCGTTTTAGCCCCCAGATGCCTTTTCCATTTAAGCGATGGGTCCCCATCATTTAATAATATAAGATTCTTTTAGGATTTGGTTGATTCCGTTGAAAGCGTCCTTTAATTATTTTTGATTACTTCCTACAAGATGTCATCAGCAAGCTTAGTTATCTTTTGTGCTAGAATTTCAATAATTCCTGTAACAATTTTACCCTTGAATTTCTTTTATCGTTTCTTCTATGCATACTTAAGTTAAAGATAAAATATTTTTCTTCTGAAACATTTGAAATATTAGTACTTAAACGTTTTATGAATGTTTTTATAAAGAATTGTTGTGTTCATTTATTAGAATAAAAATTTATTTAGAATTTATTTCAAAATACATATATTATATAACACCAGGTCTCAATTTTAGGAAAAAATATTTTGAGATAAGTTTTTTAATGAAACTAATTATTAACAGGTGGTTGAAAAAATTGAATCATATGGTTGAATCAAAACAATACATGAGTTTGATTACATAAAAAATAATTAAAATAAAAAAATTATCGATCGAAACATCCGCCAGCTACTTAATATAAATTAGTTGTAAGGTAAAAATAGAATTAAATTTAAAAAATACCGCCTTCTTGAAATATTTTAAATAAATGTTATATAAATATTTAATTTTCCCTTGAGTATTGAAGAAAAATTAATAGCAACTAATTAAAACTTCATTTTTAAATAATAATATAAAGCTTTTGGGGATTGCTATTTTTAAGAACATATTTGCTTTCAACTTGAATAGTTTTGACGCTTTGACAGTTGAATCTAAATTATTTTAATTTCTATATCTACTTATTTAAAGATATGAATTTGTTAAGAATTTCTTTAAATATATCGAATAAATTTTTTAGTAAAAATTATATTCAACCATTTCATATTCAAAAATGTAAATCATTAACAACTTCTTCTGATAAATCAGTTGGGAGCAATGAAAATGAATTTGAATTAATATATTCTTTACCACAAATAACATCAATTTATTATGTACAACGATTGAAATTCTATAGTATAATGTTAACTAGTTTTTCATTACCTACAACAGCTATTTTATGGAGTTCTAATATTTGTTCTACAGATTATTTTATAGCAACATCTTGTGTCGGTAATAACATTTTAAATATTTATATATTTTTTTATATATTTTGTTTATTGGGCCTCCGAGGAGCGGCCCGCTCCTCTTACAAGACAAAAGACCATTACACACATTTATTTACAAATCCTTCACATTTGCGGCTTCAGAACAAATTAATTCAGATTCAGAGCGGGTGGCTGAGAGAGCCAGGATTAATCCTGACACATTTCTTTTTTTTTTTTTATTTACAAAAAATAATCATACGCCACTCGCTCTATGTGTTCTTCTGCCGAAAGTGTAAAAATTAAGGAGAGATCCCCTCATCGCCCTATATGTCAAATTGTTTGTTGTTTTTTGGGATATACCCAGGACGATGAGGGACTCCACCCCTTTATGCCACCGCACTCCCTTCCACGAGAGTGTGATGGCCTCGACCCTGACCGAGCCCGCCCCGACGCCAAATCGCTCCGCAATATTATCTACCAAACTGGAGTTGCCCCTATATTTTTCTATTTTGTTTCGGTGGGCAACACCCAGTCCTGCAATGTAAGGGAATAAACCCTGAAGATGTGTCAAAAGCTGTCCATGACATCTGATGTGAATATTTCCTTTGTGCGAAATTTAACGCATTTAAACTTGGCTTTTTATTCACATTCAGCGGTTATTTTACGTCCACTCAAGTCCACACTCTTTACAAGGCTCGAGTCCGCTCATGTAGTATATGGTTCGTATCTGTAGAGGATCCTCCAAGCAATTCAGAAACGATCGATTAGATCAATAGATTCGGCCCTCCTAGAATCCAATGATTTTCTGATCCACCATAGAAGTATCTCCGCCTTTTTTTTTTTAAATATGTCATGGCATGTGCTTTTATGAAATAAAATCTATAATTCCCCATATGCATCCTTTGTTAGAAGCACGAGATCACTCTAAATCACTGTTCCGCAAAGTGTGTGCCATGTTCAATAGTTGGTGTGCTGTGGAAAAATGTCAAGTTTTGTGAAGATAATTCCACAGCACCTAGACATAGCTGAGAGTTATGCGAGCAGCAAGAATGAGAGCAGTCTTATCAACGATTGCTCCAAATTTTGATCGCTCAATTAAGCAGGGTCACATTTCTCATTAAACATCTTTTCATATTATATTGATTTTAATCAAAAATAAATATTAAATTTCTTCTTCTTTCGTGTCGATGGCAACAGTTAAACTATTCTTTGGAGGTGGACAGTTTCCGAGGTGGCCATGTTCCACCACGGTAACCGGATTATCCGGGCAGGAGAGGAGGTGGCACATTGTCTCTGGGACACTACACGAGCACGACGTATCGTTGGTGTAGCGCTGTAGCCCCATCTGAACATATTTTCCTTGCTTCTCCCCACCCCAACCAGCAGTCTATTCAGAGTGCGCCAGACAGGCCATGGTAGATCTTTGCCGAGGGGGAGTTTTTCCTTTACTTCATTATCGCCGGACCACAACGAGACTCGCTGCAGTGGAGGCGCTGCTGCAATATGCTCAATATTAAATAAATATTGTTTTAAAGCGACTTCATTTTTCTTTGGTGTACCTCAATTTCTTGATTTGGTAGGTGTACCTTGAACACAAAAAGTTTGCGGAACATTGCTCTAAATCATCCGTCAATTATCCATTATGACCTCCAGTATTTTTGGTTCATCCTATTTGATTCGTGAACAAGTAAGAAATATGTAACATCGCATCAGAAAATAATATTCTCGTTGCAAATAGTGAAGTACTATTAAGCAAGAGTCCATGCTTCACCTCCGTACTATTTAAAATTTAATGTTGTTTGAATAGCCAAATCTTCCTTAGTTAGGCATACATTTAATATTATTTATTAATATATAAATATATTTTTCTATCCTTTTTGGTATTGCCGAGTACCTAAAGCAAACACTTTTGTCTGTAGAGATAAATATAAGGACAAAAGAATGCGTAGATCCCCAGATCTTCATGGCACAGTGTTTTGCTGCATCTTCTTGGAGTCCTTCTTCAATCACATGAAAATAAAATATATATCTGCTCAGTTCTAAGCCAGCATATTACTATATTAATTTTGCAAAAATTTATTCTGATATTAAAATTCTTGTATTCTATTAATAAATTGAATTGGAAACATATTTAATTAAAACCTTTTTATTAATCTTTTTCAGGAATCTCTACTTCACTCGGATTATTTGTTACAGGATGTATATTTAATAAAATTATTGGAAGACTTTATATTGATAAACAAAACCAAAATATTAAAATATCTTATATAAACCTTAAAGCTCGTAGAGTCAATTTGGTTTGGCCAGTAGATGACATCATTCCACTTTTGGAACAAAAACAAAAGTTTTATTTACCTTGGACATTGATTGAACGAGCTTCTGAAAAAAATCTGTCTCTTAAATTATTGATAGGTCATGGTGTAATATTAGATAGTAATAGATTTTGTAAAGCACTAGGATATTATATTTAAATAAAAATTTGTTTAAATAAATAAAATTTGTTTAATACCATTTGATTTATTTAATAGTCTTATTCCGTAAAGTAGCATGGGGCATCACAATCATCAAGCTTCATCAGCATCATCAGCCACAAAAAATTCTTGCAAATTAACTCGACGTTAAGGTAGTTCTTTCACAAATGCAAAAATTCAAGAAGTCTTCGAAACTTGGAATATAAGTCATTAAAAGGATAATAAACACACTGTTAAAATTTGAAGACGATTTACCACACCAAACATGAAAGAATTGCAATTAAAAATGAAATTTTTTACATATGGTAATAGATTGGGAAAGGGTGGGAAAATGATCATTATTTTATTTTTTTTCATTGAAGGACTTTCACCATCTTGATGAAAAACTAATATTTGTTAGAATAATATATTCGGAGTAACTTAAAAAAAAAAATTGAAATTATTTACTTCGTAGTTTTGATAAAAAAAAATAAAAAAAAATTGGGCGATTATTTTTAGTGGAGGGGATATAAGATCAATGGGTTGGAAACGATCCATTCATAAAGAGGATACAATAGTATGAGAAGTACAGTCACGTTAAAAAAACAACCTAAAATTTGAGCACTTTATTTGTAGAGTGGTTACGAGTCTAAAACTTTTTGAGTGGATTGTCGCGAAAAAACTACCTTAAGATGTATGTTAAAATATTAAACGTTACAATTCTATTGGCCAATTTTTTTTTTGAAGTGAAACTTATTTAGCGACGTTTTTTTTAATATTTTTTTAATGCTATCGAAATGAATAAGGGGCTCACCAAGAAGATGCAATGCCTATAGATCTTGAAAGACCCTAGAAAAGTGGAGACGTAGTATTGTAGAGAATAGGAGGTAGTAAGTTAGTAGGCAGGCATTCTTTGAATAAGATAATAGCCTGCGTTTTTAGAGGATTAACAGAGATTCAATTATTCGTGGCCCATGTTAAGCCAAAGTTGCATATGCTTTGCAAAAACAAACAACATGCAAGCTTGTCGCTGGGAAACTAGGAGGTTTGATTCAAACTTGTTTCAAGTGTATATACTTGCCACGACAAACTTGTCACAATCTTTCACTTTTGGCACATCAAACTTGTTGCAAGTAGGATTCAAGTTTAAATTGCTATCTGGGAGGAGTCTGTGCGTTTTGACAGCTCCAGTTACTTGAAGTCATGAGGACAAACGTAGTGATCCGACACTTTTCAAATTTAATCGCGAAGATATTTTGGGAGTCTGCGAATCTCGTGCTAACTTCAAAACAGGTTTTGAGGGGGAATTATTGATTTAAATTCACCAAAGCACATGAAGTGATAGTGAATATAGGAAAAGCGTAGAAACACTTCTTCGAGTCGAGAAAGGTACTAAGGGTCGGATCATCTATTACCACAGTAGAACTACTGTGCTATTACTCTGATAAGTGATAGCTCGTTTTTAAAGTGCATGCAGGCTGGCGCCTGGCCTGAGAATGCTTCGAGGCCCCTCTTCACAGCCGTATTCCCGATATAACAATTTAATTTTTTTGGTTTTCTGACAGACAGAAAGAAATAATCATTCTTTCAAATGATTCTCCACTTTTCAGGCTCTTGTAAATACACAGATTTCTTCGCTATTATGTATACAAAAGTTGGTTGAGTTTGGCCTAGACGCCTAGACCGGTGAGACTATTTTATTATCAGTTTTTAACCCCCCTCCCCTCTCCACTTTTTGGCCACTATCAATTTCACATGATGAGTCATTTTCATAAGGTCATAAGGGGTGCATATTCGAAATTTCGTACAAATCGACTAAAGGCTCTACTATCTATAATTAAATAGTTCTATTTTTTGAACCCCTCCCTATTTTACCACCAGAAAAAAATAATAACTCTCTTATTTATTATAGGTTCATTTTATTGTATATTTTTATTTTTATTTTCGTTTTTTTTTTTTAATAGTTTGAAAATCATTTAATTTTAATTTTTAACCCCCCCCCCCCCCCCTGGCCCCTTGATTTTGGGCTCAATGATTTCAATCAAAATTTAATCAGCTATTTATCTACATGCACCAAAACTACATGTGAAATTTCGTTTTGGTATTCACACTAGTTTTTGAGCTAGAGCTGTGTTTTCCAAACTTTTCTTGACCATCACCCCCTCTTATTTAGAAGAGAACAAAAATTTCAAAGCCCCCTAGTCCATAATTGTTAATTTTATATGAAATATTAAAATATTAAAAATAAACAATTATAAAAAATATTAAATACCAATATAGGAAATGATTAAGATATGATGGATGATTTTTATTATGTTTGGCTCGAAGGATTAGTTGGAAAGATATGAGCCGGGCTTGGATGGGAGATAATCTTCAGAGATTAGAATCTCTATTGGCGGCATTAGAGCCAGAAAAATGCTATTTTAAATAAGAATTTGCACTAGGCAGTTGAAAATATACTTTTTATGAAATAATGGCACAAGGCCCGCATTTATTGCTTCTTCGTTACAGAACGTGTATACAAATTACTTCTTCTACACAAGCCTTTTTGTTCCCAGGTGAATTGTCTCATTCAATGAGTTTCAACAAGTGATAACTCACACATGACAACTGAACTCGCCTCGAGGAGCTGGCTTCTTTTATAACCCTTTCTCTAATTAGCAATTAAGCTGATTGGTTAATTATTCCCGCGTTTTAGGTGACGTATGTATAATTTTTCGCGCGCTGGCTTCTTTATAAAAGGGGCGTGTCCCTGCTGCTCACCTGTCATTCTATCGAAAGACCTTGACGGGCAAACAAGAAACGTCTTTCTCTAGGCGAAAATGAATCCCTGTTTTCAAAAGCACTTTACAGCGAAAGGAGCGAAGAATAAAATCCCACAAATATAATAAATTTATTTATTTATTTGACCTCCCCTCTTGACTGCCTCAACTATCCCCATTTGCCTCTAGATCCGCTCTAGAAGGCTCCAGAGCCCACTGGGGTGCGGAATCGCTCCCGTTGGGAACCTATGAGCTGGAGCGTACACAAAAATCTGGTACCGTACTAAACAGACATTTTGACAAAACAGTTTTAATATAATTTTTTCGATGTTCACTTTTAGGGCTTTTTTGTAGACCAAAACGCCATGGTTTTAGTAAAGTAAAAAAATTAGTGTACTGGATAAGGTCCTAAAAATTAAAAAAAATTAACTTCTCTTAAATACAAATTTTGAATTAATATTCTAATTGATTTTTAAAATAGATACACAATTTGACTAGAAATTCACCCACAAGACATTTGGAAATTTAATTATATTTAAAAATATTTCTTTTGTTTCACAACAAATCTTTTTTGTGGGCTTTGAAGCTGCAATTTCACTCATTTTGATTTCAATCAATCCTGATGATGTTTCACTTTTAATGAAACAAAGATCAATATAGATATACATACTTAAAGACCTTTAATATATTTAAAAAAAGAAAAAAATAATAATTATGTATCATTATTTATTAAACTAAATTTTAGTATTTAGATAAATAGCCTACGATATAACATAAAAGAATTCTTTCGCTGTTCAAATTGCTTTAAGAAAAAATTAAAACTAAAAGTTTAAAAGTTAATTTGTCTAAAAACATATAAGTATAACTATACTATAAATAGAAAAAGCCGCGAAAAGGAAAAATGACATTAAATCTAAAGAGCTTATATCTGACGGGCGGATCCGTGGGCTAGTTGGTAAGCCACTCTTCGCGCAAAGGCGAGAAACACGGGTTTGAGTCCCGTCGGATGCTCAATTTATTTTTCCTTTTCAAAAAAATCAAAAAATAATAAAATAATTTTCTAATCTTATCCATCATATTATTTAACTTTTGCGGTTCAAATTGCTTTAAGAAAAAATTAAAACTAAAAGTTTAAAAGTTAATTTGTCTAAAAATATAAGTAACTATACTATAAATAGAAAAAGCCGCGAAAAGGGAGAATGACATTCAATCTAAAGAGAGCTTATCTGACGGGAGGATCTGTGGGCTATTTGGTAAGCCGCTCTTCGCGCAAAGGAGAAAGACACGGGTTTGAGTCCCGTCGGATGGTCAATTTATTTTTCCTTTTCAAAAAAATCAAAAAATAATAAAATAATTTTCCAAATGTAGAATTAACATAAGAAATTATTGATCATATTATTTAACTTTCGCGGTTCAAATTGCTTTAAGAATTCTAATTCCCGCCATTTTTTTTTTTTTTTTTAATGTTGTCTTTTTGTTAATATCGTTATTTTGAAATTTTAGAATTCTCAAAGACAGAAGATTCAATTTTCAGTATTTTTGACATTTAAAGCTAATTTAGATGGTATTTATTGTAATTTTTCTTTATTAATATTGAATAGTAGATAAATAAAAAATGCCGAGAACAAAAAAACCTCAAAGAATTCAAAAACCTAAGATTATTCCAAAAGATAAAATATTAAATAATGAAAGAGATTTGTTTGAAGAAATAACTTCTAGAGAAAGTAAGTATATCCTATAATATGTTTCTATTAATGATATATTATTTATTTAATTCTTATTTATTTAGTGGAAGAGCGTAAACAAGCTACTCTATTTAAATTTGAAGAGACTTTATCTACGGTAGACACATTGTTCAAAAGTTTCATTATGAGTTTAAACAAGGAAACTCTCAATCAATCATATGAAAAAGTATGTATTACAAAAAAACATATATATATTCTTGAATGTATATTAATATAAATTATAAAAAGTTTTTAAAAAAAGCCATTATGATTTTCTTTATAAAATGTCATTACTACAAACTTCTCCAGGGCAACAAATTTGTCAAAATTTGCATATTCAATAGATAACTACAAATTACTAAACGTTGATAATATGAGTAACTTGGGTGTGAGCTTCGATACTAAATTGACATTCGTCCCACATATAAATAACATTGTTAGTTAATTGAGTGGATATTGATGAGGCAGTCCAAAAAAAGAAGATAATTTACACTAAAACCGACGTTTCTGAGGCTATTCCATCCTTCTTCAGTGTCTGTAATTAATTAAAATGGGATTTAGCCATCATTACAAACAAGATCATCACAATTTTTTTTTAAAAATAAAAATATAAAAAATAAATAAAAAAAAAACAAAATTTTTTTGTGATGATCTTGTTTGTAATGATGCCCAAATCCCATTTTAATTAATTACAGACCCTGAAGGAGGAATAGCCTCCGAAACGTTTTATGAATAAAAAGATAGTGTAAATTATCTTCTTTTTTTGGACTGCCTCATCGATATCCACTCAATTTTACTTCTCAGTCCGTCTCCAAAAATTACTCCAATCTTATTGTTAGTAAAGCTCGTAAAATCTTGGGTTCCATCACTCGATTAACCTCATCCTTTCGAAACATAGATGCCCTCAAATTCTTGTTCGTTGCTCTCGTGAGAAGTAAACTTTAATACTGCAGTGTAATATGGAACCCCTACTATGGGGTACATAAGGCATCCTTGGAAAGGGCCCAGCATAAATTTTTGAGGATGGTTAATTATAAACTAGGCATAAGTATAGATAATTTGAATTATGACTATCTAATTTCACACCTGAAACTCAACACACTGGAACAACGACGTGATTACCATGACATTTGCCTTCCTGCTTAAACTTATTTCTGGGAAAATCGTATGTCCAAAAATTCTATCTAGGCTAAATTTTAGAATCCCATCACATAGCACAAATATATATATATCCCAAGATATGTTTGTAGTTCCACATCACTCGACCAACTTCGGTAAAGCCAACGCCATTGACAGAATTCAAACACTAGCAAATAAACACTCGACGATTCTTGACCTTTCCAGCACAACTCCTCACCAACTTAAAAATATCATCTTAAAACCATCAGCCACATTGTAAAAACCACTTCAGTGTAATGAGTTTTTTTTTCTCTGATCATCATCATTGAGTATACAGTCCTAAGACTGGTTTGATGCAACCACCCGACTCCACTCGAATCTGTCCCCCGCCAGCTGTTTGACCTCTCTAAATGTCTGGCATCCCATATCCCCAATTATTTGGTTGAAATATTCTAATCTGGGCCTCCCCCTTCCCCTTTTCTTTCCCACCTCCCCTCCAAGATATCCCTAAGCAGTCCCCCATGTCTCAGTGTGTGCCCCATCATCTTCTCTTCAGACTCTTCCACAAGGTTCTTCTTTCTCCGATTCTTCCAAGAACTTCTTCATTTGTAATTTTATCCATCCATTTCATATTCATCATTCTTCTGTAGCACCACATTTCGAAAGCCTATAATCTCTTTCTCTCTGCTTTTCCACTCGTCCAGGTTTCACACCCGTACATAGCATCTTTCTGTTTTCTAAGCTGATTGAGGAGGAGCATAGTAGTTTTTGTTTTGAATTAAACCCCGTTTTTGCTTGTTCAATTCTTGATTTAATTTCGTTTTCGCTCCTCCCATCCCATGTTATTTTACTTCCTAGGTAGCGGAATTCCTTACTCCTTCTAGGTTTTCTTGATTAATTTTGATGCATTTGATGTTTCTCTGATACCTACCTGTTATTGTATTATATCCATATTGTTTTATTATTGTATCCTGTATATGTTTATTTTTCTGTATTGGACATCTTGTCCGTAAAACTAGCTAAACCAGCTAAATAAATAAATTAGTTTTCGAAAGTTAGTGTCTATAAGAAATAACCCTATCCATTTGGATAATTCATTCCTCATTTCTTCTTCTCAAGGATCCGTGCAGTTAGCATAATATGGACCAAAAGAATGATTAAAACAGTTTCTTAAGCGCTTTTTATGGCATACTTAAAGTAGAGGCACCTATGGATGACACTCTCCACGAAAAACTAAGTTATTTTCTTATTAGTAATGAAGCTGTTGATGCTTTCATTTTTGTGATTAATTTGATTAAAATTAGAATTTTTTTATTTTTTCGTGGAGAGTGACATCCATAGGTGCCTCTACCTTAGCCTAAATATTTCGATAAAGATAAATAAAAAATATGCGGGAAGAATTTTAGACACTATCAAAGGCTACAAATAAGTTAAACTCCATTATAGTCATTATAATTATCTTCTCTCATTTCCTTTTATTCAATCTCAACACTACACTTTGAGATAATTTAACAATGTTGGGTGTCACTCTGTGGCCTGACCTCTCTTGGAATGATGAGATTCTTTGGGAAAAAATTTTCGGACCCAGAGCCTATTTTACTCCCTCTTTCTCTGGTTAGTCGTAGAACAGTCTTTCCGTCCTTATCCTACATAATAGATACTTCCATGGTGTTTGCTCTGAGGAATTAAAGTCAATATCACATATTAGCTTCACCTGTATGTATGTTATCTATCTATCAATGTGACTTTTGTTCTGTTAAATTCCTCAAACATTTCTCTATTACAAATAATTGTTTATCTTCTTCTTCTTATTGTTAGGCCCTGGAATTCGCTTCCGGGTTCCGTTTTTCCCGCGACCTACAACGTTATTTAAGACAAATACTTTCTAACCCGCCCAACCCTTAATATTTCTACTTCTTCTCGTTCTTATCACTCTTGATTTAAGGTGGTTGCACCTTCTGATGTATGTAACTCCTCGCATCTTAAAAAAACAACAACTTAAAATCTAAAATATCCATTGATTTTCGGCTTAGGCGATGAAGTACCCTAAAATCCAAAATAATAATAATCTTTTATTCTAGTTTAATTCTAATATTTATTAATTATAATAATTTATAACTAACAATTATTTTATTCTTATTATCTGTTATTTTATTTTTTATAATTTAAAACTGCTATGAATAAAGTCTACAGTTGTTGCCTGATTTTTTATAAAGAAAATTATATTTATTTAACTTATTTATTTTTTTATTTTAATTTAAAAATGATTTATTTACATTTTATAAATTTTCAGCTAATTGCAGAGTCCTTGGATTTAACGAATTTCACTGGGGTAATATTTTTATATATATACTTTTTTAATTTTAATAAAATCTGGATATCAATGGAAAAGTGATAAAAAACTGTAAGGAATTTAGATATTTGGGATCTGTCTTTAGCGAGGAGCCAAACTGTGAGAGGGATATTAAAAATAAAATCTGTCAAGGTCGAAGAGCTATTGGGCAACTGAATGGGGTCTGGTGGAGCAAAGGGATCAAACAGGACACAAAAAAATATATATATCGGTCCATAGTGGAAGGCATAGCCCTATACAATTCAGAAACATGGGACATGAATAAGAAAAACGAAAAAAAATTACAAGCGCTCGAAATGGATGCGATGAGAAGGAGTTGCAGAGTGTCGAGATTGGAGCATATCCCAAATACAACTATAAGGGACAGGATGAAAATGGAAAACGACATAATAGATAGAATAGAAAGGAAGAGATTAATATGGTACGGACACCTCAAAAGAATGCCGGAAGATAGGTGGCCTCATAAAATATGGACCTGGATGCCCACGGAAAGACGGAGGAGAAGAGGAAGACCGAGACGAACGTGGAAGCAGGGAGTAGATGAGGCAATGACCAGTAGGCAACTACAAGAGCAAGACATCCTGGATAGAGAGAATTGGCGTGTTGGATGCGGAAAACGGCGCATGCTGTAGAACAAACCGCTTTATTATATAATTTTAATTTATTTTGCTAAGTGAACAAAATTGTATTCGGATACATGCTTACATTAGAAAATATTTTTTTACTATTCTCACAACATTTCGGTTCCTACTTCTGAAGTCATGTTGTTAAATTTAGCTCATTCGAATCATCAATTTTTTGAAATCAAGTTGCATACAACCTACCAATAACAGCTTGGTACTCACCTCGATACAGACCCATAGCCAAGAATAAGTTCTAGGCCAGGACGAGGACTTAGTAAATAGGAGCAAAATACCATATAATATAAATAATATATAATAAAATAATACTTCCTCCTAGATGCGAAATTTTGACCCTCTGGCAAATTTGAATAACGAAGCCATCTAGTATATGAAAATTAATTTGAGTGGGCCAACCAAACTTTTCTATCCCTAATTTTTTTTTACTATATTAAGGTTTAATTAAGGAAGGTGTCTGGGAACCATGCTAGTGTAGTGTCATAACTATATATATAGTTAGTCGAGTATACATTTTAATCCGATTGAAATAAAGTAAGCGGGTGTAAATTAGTTATTTCTCAAAATAAATATTTTAATCGTCTATATCTCGTATACGGTAAATCGCAGAGCTTGGGATTTGAAACTTAATCTTCGAGGAAAAGTCAAAAATTTCCTACACTTTTCGTTCTACAACTTTATTAAACTAAGATAGGTGGTGGCCGCATGCGCATGCCTTGAGTTGGCGCGTCTGTGGTCACGTGTGCGGAATTTAATCACGATCGCGTCAGTTGTTGTCTAGCTAAAACAGCATAAGCATATCAGCTCCGCTATCAGATTGCACCAATCTGCCAACGTTTATTGGATCGCTTCAACGCGGAAGGCAACGCATTTTTAAGCAGAATAGTGACCGATGATGAAAAGTCGAAAAATAATGTATTTGTTGTACACCTATCTTAGTTTAATAAATTTGTAGAACGTAAGTGTAAGTAATTTTTGACTTATCCTCGTATCTAGAGGCTAGAATAAGTACCTCGAGATTTTGGCTAAAATTGAAGATCCAGAAGTAAATGTTTTCTTAAAGATATTTGTTATTTTTTTAATAATCGGTATACTTATCAAATATCTCAAGTTCTTCAAAGACTAGGTATAAATTCTGATTGGAATCAGGTAGGGGAGTGAATTAGTCATGTCGCAGAAAACTATTTAAAGGTCTATATCCCAGATACGCTAAGTGTCTGAGCTTTGGACTTTGAAACTTGAGATACCTATGGCTAGAAGAAGTACCCCATGTTTTTGGTTGAAATTATAGAACACGCCTACTTATTTAGTCTAAGCGTTTTTTGGTTTTTTTCCGGTTTTCTCAAAACGGCTTGGTGGAAACCCAAATTGAAGTAATTTGAAAAAAGAAAATTGGTGGTGGTATGGTGATATTCTAATAAGGGAGAAACTAATGTAAAGGCAGAGTGGGCCTACACAGTTGATTTATTTTCACATTTGAATCTTTTCCAGGGCGATTTATTTTTGAAAATTTCTCAAAACGAAATTATTAACGATTTTGAAAAACCTTTGCCTGTGAAACGTACCAAACGAACAAATACAAAAAATAAACCTTATGGTAAATATTATAGATACATATATACTTTTAAATATATACTTTAATATATAATATATTAACCTTTCTCTCTTATATATTAGTTAAACCACCTACTCCTGCAATTACTCAACACTTTTTGGTAATGTCTTTTTTATTATGATATAAAGTCATTATTCGTCCATTTAAACTAATCTAATTTTTTAAAAATTAATTTAGACTCCAGCTACAAATCAAAAAGGAAAATTAAATCCGATCACACCCAAGATTGAACCTAATACAGCACTTACAGTTCTTCGTCATCCTCGACATGGAGAAATTGGCATTTCTATTAATGGCAGCCCTTTGCTTGTGTCTTCCAATCACAACCAGGAATTAGCAAATGTTAACATCCCTTTACAGAATGGCAATGTACGTGAACAATATAAATTTCTCATAAGTTTGATTCGATAATATGTTAATTATTCTTTGATATATTAATGAGAAAATTAATTAGTAGATATTGTGGTGTTGGTGCAAGGTGAAACATCTTTAATAAAGATAAAAGTAAATAAATATTATATGCAATATTCATTTACTATGAGTTAAGGATTCTAGGAAACAAGTGACCTAGAATCCTTAACTCATAGTAAATGAATATTGCATATAATATTTATTTACTTTTATCTTTAAATGAGAAAATTATAAATTTATTTAACTTCATTATTTCAAGTTAGAAATATATAAATTCAGATATTATTTTCACTTAATATTTGACAAAAATCACCTGCTTTCGATTCACGATCGAATCAAATACAGGAAACTTATGATTAATTAATAGCAAACACCTAACATACGTGTTAACAGATCTAACGCCTGGACTGGGAGATTGAATATATAACATCTCAGCTTTCAAATTCATTTGGTGATCCATATCAGTGTTTGATATAAAAAAACGTCATGCGGGTTAAAACGCGAAATGACGTTGGATTATAGCTAAATGGATCATATCTTTTTCATTCTCCCATGGTCCAGACTTATGACTCAGCAGACTCCAATAGCTTCAACCAGCAGTAGTCTCATATATATACTTGTTTAAAAAGCGCTTAATAATATGTTAATTATTCTTTGATATATTAATGAGAAAATTATAAATTTAATATAAATTTCATTTCTAAATAATATGATATTAATTTAAATGTTCCCTTTCAGATAATTTCTTTAATTGGACAAGATGGCGATGTAAACTTTAAAAATGTTACCATTGATAATAGAACAAAAGAACAATTAAAAATATTACAAAGAAATTTAGATATTATCTTAGAAGAACAATGAAGAATTATGAAGAAAGTAAATCCATTCAAGATTTAATCAGAGAATCTTAAATCATGCTTTTTAAATGATCTATGTTAAATATCTTATTGATACTATTTGAACTTGCTTTCTTTGCTTAATAACAAAAAATGTTTTATAACTACATGTTTTAAACATTGATAAGCATTTTATTTTTATTAACTCAAATTTTCAATAATATTAATATAACTCAATTACAATCTACAATTTATAATTGTATTTTTAATAAAACAAATGTTAAAACATTAAACAAATATTTATAATGATAAATATATTTTATTTTTCATAACTACTTAGAGATAATTATTTTTGCTATAGTAAGGAAATTTTTTTATACCTTCTTTATTATTGTTGTTGGTGCATAACTATTGCGTATTTTTTTTTCTTTAAAAATTATCGTTTTGTTTAATTTTTTCTCATAAAAATAATCTTCTCTTTTCAGTTAATGAAAATACCTATGGAAAATCATATCCATATTTGTCATATTATGCTCTACTACTTCGAGAAAGGTTGGAATGCAGCATAGTCATTCGCGATCTCAACCAAATTTTTGGCGAAAGAACAATCAGCAAAAGCCAAGTTGAAAGATGACACACCACATTGCTTTCTTAAAAGTATTTGGTCAGTTTATTCTCTGTTGTATTCTCAAGAAAACAATACATACAAGTGCGGTATTGTATTTTCTGAGGAAACACTCGTACTTTCTTGTTTAACCCTATTCCCGATAACCCCGCATTTTCACAAACTCGGTCCACATTAGGTCGAGTTTTCGGGACTAAACTTTACTAGAAAATTATTTGAAATGCATATAATATCCCAGCCATTGTATTCGTTGCATGGCAAAATACAAGATTTAAGTTAGGTAAAATTTCAAGGTCAACTTCTTTTTTTTAAATGGAAAACTAGGAAACCTATATATTTCTTTACGGATCCTTAATCTTCAAAAAAAAAAAACTAAACAACTTTCAAAAGAACTATTTTTTTATCCGACATCAAATAAACAAAATATTAACTCAATTAGATCTCAAACGCCTTTCGGTATTCCTTTGGGTGAAACATCTGGCGAAACGCAAACCTTTCTTTTGATGTTTTTGAAGAGAAGCCACGATTCATTCCCAGGGACGGGATTCTTCAGGAACGGAGTTTGCTCGTTTCGCTGCAGCAAATCGGTGAAAATTCGCTTTGTTGTAGTCGGGGAGTTCGTGGGGGATCAATCCAGCCAATTTCCGTACTTTTCCGAGGTTTGAGATGACGAACAGTGGTCGAATGGTTCACATTGAAGTCTTCGGCTAACATTGTGGTTGTCAAATCCTCTTCTCTGCCTCTGCCAAAAGTGCCTGGTCATTGAAATTTGATGGTCGACTTCTTCCTTCTTAATCTTCGAGGTTTGTATCGTCCGATTTGAACCATCTTGGCTTTTGCTGATTGTTCCTTCGCCAAAAAGTTCGTTGAGATCGCAAAATGACTGTGGTTCATATCAACCATTTTCGAAGTGGTAGAGCATAATATGTGGCGAATATGGATACTTTACATTGCGATTAACTGAAAAGAGAATATTATTTTTATGAAAAATTTAAACAAAACGCTAATTTGGTACTTACGTATTAACACTAACGTTGCTACAGATTTGGCTTCTTTTAGAAAATGAATATTAATTAAAAAATAATTAGTAAATACCCAAAAAAAATTCGAATATGAAAATAAAGTGCTAGTTCGGCATATATTTGAGCGGGCTTTGCATATTCATTCGGGTGGCATTTAGGCTATTAGTTGGCCACGCTGACTTAATCGCCTAAAAACTAACCTGAAAATTTAGTGACGAGCCGAACTGCAGCTTCGAATCCGAATATCTTAACTGAACCTTCCAAAGTTTGTTCGGGAATCCATTTTACATTCAAATGAACTGAGATGATGAATAGAACTGAACCTATGAAAAGCGAAAAAGTGGAAAATTACAACGTCCACTGGCGCTCATTTGAGACAATTTGAGATATCACAGTCCATAAACTAAATTTTAGTTCAAATTTGTAGTTTAAAATTTTATTTGAAGCTGCGGTGGCGACACACAAGTATCACATGAAATAGGTAAAAAAGGTGCAATAATTATGAATTCAACTCAATAAACCACTTCTCCCTCCATGGAAATGGTTTTAAGTACCCAAAATTCGCCTAATTTTTCCTCTATTCTAGTCTGATAAATATTCTATTCTATAAAATGTATGTTTTTCCCAAATACTATTTTCATTAGAAAGAAATAATTGTGTTTGAAATTATTAACATTCTTTTTTTTTTTTTTTGCTACATATTCTTGCTTAAAAATGCCTGAAATGTGAATAATTTCAAACGCAATTATTTATTTCTATCTATGTTTGCGGCTTATGACACCAAACATAACTAACTTCGAGGACGAAAGCTCGTAAAAAGTTTGTATTTTCATTATTTCACATTGATCTAGAATACAGATATTCAATTCAAAAATACATCAATTAATTTATGTTAATTATTCTTGATTTTATTAATTCATTATTTATTTTTAACAATTCTAATTACTGTCAAATGAGATCGATTAAAATAAGTGACAACAATTAAAACATTAAAGATCCAAAGGTGAAAATAAGTGAAATCATAAGTATCATCAAAACCATCATCTCTATCTGTGAACACTGTATATTCAAATTAACACAACCGAGTATTAAAGCATATATAATCCAAAATAGTTCCTACAAACAATAAAATAATTAAAAAGTATTTCGGCTTAGGTTAATAGAAAGAATAATATGAATGTATACCACTCCGATAGGAGGTTCGCCAATCAGTTATATAGTTCCACATCAGAACAAAAAATAAACCAGACCAATAACAAAATCTGATGTTTTTAAATATAGTATATGTGATATAGGCATTGCTGATATTACATTTAGAACCCGTTGTCCTTGGCATATATTAACGACTTCCAATTTATCCCAGCCATTTTGACTATCCTTGTTGAGGCGAATATAACAAACAATGATTTGGAGAAATATCCTTACTTTGATGACATATTTTGAATGAACACGAGGGGAACACAACATTTAGTTCTGAGGGTCGTCCAGAAATTTGTAGAGATACTACTGCTCATTATATGTCATATTGTGTCAGCATGAAAGTGGTTTTTTCCACTTTTCTGAAATGGTCTCAAAGGCTAAATTATTTTTTGATTAAAAAATTGATGGTGCCCATGGCATTGTTCTACAAAATCCCATAGTAATATCAAGTTATATTTTTCAGAAGATAATAATTGCTGGTCAAAAATGTTCGTTTGTCTGTCTGTTAGTGTCTGTGCGTTACCAAATTTTTTTGTGGACGAGCTCGCTCAAAAACTTGGGTGAATATCAAAACCAAATTTCGCTAATGCAGTTTTGGTCCATTGAGATTAAGAGCTGATTAGATTGGTGCATATCGACCCAAAATTAAGGGGGGCGGAGGGGGGGGGTTAAAATTAAAATTCTAGGCCGTTTGAGCAAACTCAACCAAATTTGTATACAAAATCAGTGGACCCCCAGAAGTCTAAAAATGCAAAAACTAACCGCCCAAATGGGTGTAGAAACATTTAGAAAAATCATGGCCATTTACCAAATTAACCAATTTTTGTATACATAATCATTGGGATTCCAAAGTAGTAAAAATGCAAAAACTAACCCCCCCCCTCTCTACATGATTATAAATAATTTTAGGGCCAGGCTGTATAAAGTCAAGTGGATAATACATCAGAACACGTCAGTTTATTTGAGCTGTTTCTTCTCGGCATCAAAGCATTTGTCCTAACCTCTGTGTTTCGGTGAAAATATTCTTATAGGAATTGTATTAATTTTTTCTTTAATCTCTATATAACAAACAGACAATGCCCAGACCAAATCACTGTCCTAAACGGCTGAAATTTTGATAGTGCGTTCCTATGACACGCTTTTTTTAAATTCAAACTTCAAAATATGGAACTCTAATATTCATAAGATACAATTTTTTCAAATAGCTTCCTCAGGAAATTTAATGAGCTACAGCCGACTCTCGATAATTCAAACTCTTCTGCTGTTAACTTCGGTAACCGAAAAATGGTGTGTATTTTGATAACCACAGCCGAAAATTTTCGCAACAAGAGGGAGAGAACGTTCTATAATTAGAACTAGACCACTTCTCCTTTTATAATTCGAATTTTTCCCAGCAATGTTTACCTACCATTTTCCGCGTAATGTTTATCTCTTTTTCATTTTGGAATGTTAATACATATGTAATTTTTTTTGTTCTTTTTTATGTCATTTCATTATTTTTACTTTTACTTGAGGCCATATATAAAATTTATGTAAGCTCATACATATTTTCAAAAATATAATAAAAACTTAATAATTCAAATTTTTTTCTTTTCTTGACTTTTCTTGTAGTCCCTTGGATTTTCAAAATTATCGAGAGTCGACTGTACTAGTATATGAATAAGTTTTGTAAATGACATGGGGATCTCTATTTAGAACGATGAAATAAAATGGATTGAAATTAGAAAAAAATAACTGCAACGGATCGTTGCTAAACTTTATCCAAATTCATTTGAAATATTAATATGTTTGTTCCTTTATTATTAATCAGATATCACTTCGTAATTTGTAGTTCATATTGACATTAATTCAAAATAATTCTCAATTGTTTATCGAGGAATAACCATTTCAATACTTGATTTTTGACGTTTCGGTTTTGTTGCACCACGGCTGAAGACATAGAGGAATCGACTAAGATCAAAATAGCCATCGATTCTCATCTAATACTTGAGGAATAACAATTCTACATTAGGTTTTTGACGTTTCGATTATTATTGGTAAATCATTGCTGAAGACATTAATAGTCAAAACATCAAAAATGGAATTTAAGCAAGGTTATTCCTCTAGTATTAGATAAGAATCGATCGTTATTTTTGATTTTTAAGCCATTCTCCCTCCATGTCTTCAGCTATGGTTACCACAATAACCGAAACGTCAAAAATCCAATATAGAATGGATATTCCTCAACTACTAGATGAGAATCAATCGCTATTTTTTATTTTAAGTCGATTCCTCCATGTCTTCAGCAATGGTTACTAATAAAAACCGAAAACGTCAAAAATCCAATATAGAATGATTATTTTCAAGTACGATGAGAATCAATCGCTAATTTTGGTTTAAAGTCGATTTATGTCTTCAAAGTACGGTTACTACGTAACCGAAACGTCAAAAATCCAATATAGAATGATTGTTCTCAAGTACTAGATGAGAATCAATCGTTATTTTAAGCTTTAAGTCGATTCCTCCATGTCTTCAGCTATGGTTACCAATAACTGAAACGTCAAAAATCCAATATAGAATGGATATTCCTCAACTACTAGATGAATCAATTCGCTATTTTTTATTTTTAAGTCGATTCCTCCATGTCTTCAGCAATGGTTACTAATAAAAACCGAAACGACAAAAATCCAATATAGAATGATTATTCCTCAAGTACTAGATGAGAATCAATCGCTAATTTTGGCTTAAAGTCGATTTATGTCTTCAGCAATGGTTACTAATAAAAACTGAAACGTCGTAATCCAATATAGAATGATTATTCTCAAGTACTAGATGAGAACGACCGTTACGTTTAAAGTCGATTTCTGGCGCTGTCTTCGCAATAGCGCTAATAAACCGAAACGTCAAAATCAATATAGAATGATTATTCCTCAAATAGATGGAAATCAATCGCTATTTTTGGTTTAAAGTCGATTTCTAAGTATGTCTTCAGCAATGGTTACTAATAAAACTGAAACGTCAAAAATCCAATATAGAATGATTATTCCTAAGTACTAGATGAGATAATCAATCGCTAATTTTGTTTAAAGTCGATGGCGTCTTCAGCAATGGTTACTACGTGAACTGAAACGTCAAAATCCAATGTAGAATGATTATTCCTCGGGTACTAGATGAGAATCAATCGCTATTTTTGGTTTAAAGTCGATTTCTCTATGTCTTCAGGAATGGTTACTAATAATAACTGAAACGTCAAAAATCCAATATAGAATGGATATTCCTCAACTACTAGATGAGAATCAATCGCTATTTTTTATTTTAAGTCGATTCCTCCATGTCTTCAGTAATGGTTACTAATAAAAACTGAAACGTCAAAAAACTAACATAGAATGAGATTATTCTCAAGTACTAGATGAGAATCAATCGCTATTTTTATTTTAAATGATTCTCCATGTCTTCAGCAATGGTTACTATTAAAACCGAAACGTCAAAAATCCAATATAGAATGATTATTCTTCAAGTACTAGATGAGAATCAATCGTTATTTTTGGCTTAAAGTCGATTTCTCAAGCAGTTCTGGGGGGGGGGGTTAAAATTAAAATTCTAGGCCGTTTGAGTAAACTCAACCAAATTTTGTATACAAAATCAGTGGACCCCCAGAAGTCTAAAAATGCAAAAACTAACCGCCCAAAATGGGTGTAGGGTCAAACATTGAAAATCATGGCCATTTACCAAATTCAACCAAATTTTGTATACATAATCATTGAGACCCCAGAACTATAAAAATGCAAAAACTAACCCCCCTCCCCCCCTCCTACATGATTATAAATAATTTTAGGGGCCAGGCTGTATGGTAAAGTCAAGTGGATGGCCACATCAGAACACGTCAGCTTATTTGAGTTGCTCCTCTCCGGCATCAAAGTATTTGTTCCAGCTCCCCTCTGTGCTCTGGTGAAAATATTCTTATAGGAATTGTATTAATTTTTTCTTTAATCTCTATATAACAAACAGACAACGCCCAGACCAAATCACTGGTCCTAAACGGCTGAAATTTTGATAGTGCGTTCCTATGACACGCTTTTTTTAAATTCAAGCCTCAAAATATGGAACTCCTTAATATTCATAAGATACGATTTTTTCAAATAGCTTCCTCAGGAAATTTAATGAGCTACAGCCGACTCTCGATAATTCAAACTCTTCAGCTGTTAACTTCGGTAAATCGAAAAAATGGTGTGTATTTTGATAAACTAGATAAGTCGAAATCCTTTTCGTAACAAGAGGGGGAGAGAACGTTCTATAATTAGAACTAGACCACTTCTCGTCTTTTATAATTCGAATTTTTCCTAGCAATGTTTACCTACTCATTTTCCGCGTAATGTTTATCTCTTTTCTATTGGAATGTTAATACATATGTAATTTTTTTGTTCTTTTATGTCATTTTCATTATTTTTATTTTTTTACTTGAGGCTATATATAAAATTTATGTAAGCTCATACATATTTTCAAAAATATAATAAAAACTCTTAATAATTCAAATTTTTTTCTTTTCTCTTGATAATTCGACTTTTTCTTGTAGTCCCTTGGATTTCGAATTATCGAGAGTCGACTGTACTAGTATATGAATAAGTTTTGTAAATGACATGGGGATCTCTATTTAGAACGATGAAATAAAAATGGATTGAAATTAAAAAAAAAAAAAAAAATATTTCTAAATATAGAATTTTTCTTTAGGGTCCGAAAATTTTCAAAACATGAGGTAAAACTTATAAAAAGCTCATAGTTGTAACTTTGATTAGAGTTAAGTTGAGAGAAAATTACATAAATACAAAATCTCCAACGTCAACTATTTTTATGAATCCTGGAACAAAAATCATTTATCCAGATCATATGAATTTTTTTTTTGTATGTAAACTGAGGTCGCTTGACCAGATTATAGCCAGAGTCATAAGCTTTATTTTATGAAAAAATAACGTTCCAAAAATCTCAGAAGTTTTGAGGGTAACACATAGAGTTTTGGAATAGTTTAGTTTTTCTTCTATTTTAAAAATCTATTTTTTAGAATAAATTTAAAAGATTATTTATATAGGCAAAGCATAACTATTTAGAAAAAATCGCCTGTAGATAGGCAACAAGGTGACAGCTCTTACAATTTGAATGCATAACACACAGGCTGTGGCTCAGAATCAACCAGAGGCTCAGAATAAAAAAATGAAATTTTTTATAATAATTCAAAATATAATTGTAATTTAATTAAAATAAAAACAATTGTTTTTAATTTACTTCCTATTCCTAAAGGCGGAACCTATGGTCTCAACCAAAGTCACAATTTGTTGTATTCATTCAGGTTGAATTTTAGGAATTGACGGTTTTACTAAAAACTACATGGGTTCTCGCCCAGACCCCAAAATGAGCGATTTTTTCATTTAGTCCATGGGTATGGATGGATGGATGTATTCTTTTTTTTTCGTCGACTTATTTTTCCCCACACCGTTCAGCCGGGTGAAATAAAATTGAAATCCTACTATTACTAGATTAAATCAATTATAAATTTTGTCAAGTCCTAATGTCCTAGAGTTGTGCAAAATTTTATTTAGTTCTCACAAGCAGAGATTAGGTGAGGTAGAGAGAGGTCATACCATCCTTGTTAAGGTTTTGACCAGGTTTCCTTAACAACTTATGGAAAATGCCGGGATGGCTAATGCGTCGCTTGCTCCTGGTATCGGGTTTTTGCGCGGAATTTTTAAATTACTTTTTGTCTTTTGATGGAAATCTATGGTCATGTTATTTGTTAATGAGCATACATTTCTATTTTTTTTTTTTTTTTTTTTTTACTTGTTTATTATTTGTTAAATTGTTGTAATTAATTTGTATTGATGTTTATTAATGTATTGTAGCTAGATTGTATTGATGTTTGGAGGACCTAGCCACCGAGGACTTGTGCCTCTAAGCAGGTCGAGAAATAAAGATTTATTTATTTATTTACTTTAACAAAATGAAGCGCTGATTAGTTTTTGGTACACATTGCCTCACAAACATTAGTACTTTATTCCAGTATATTTTTAGTTTTTCTAAATATCTTGAAAATGGCTTAAGCAATTTTGATCAAATTTAATATTCTATTTAGGTACTCTGAGGTCCCAAAAAAAGATTATATAAAGTTTTCAGTAAAATTACATTTTAAATACTTTACCATACACCAAGGAAGTACTTTTTATAAATTTATTTATTCAGTTAATATAACTAATTTAACCTTGCTTTAGCTAAGAATGGATAGTCTTGATTTTTTTCTAATCCTTCTGCTGATTGTTTTTATCTATTTTTTTTCTTTTTTATCCTTGGAAACTATAGTCCAGTGTTCCGCAAAGTGTGTGCCGCGGCACACTGGTGTATCGAGGTCATTAGATGGTGTGCTTCGGAAAAATGTCAAGTTTTGTTAAGATAATGTGCACCTAAACATAGCTGAGAGTTATGCGAGCGGCCTTATCAACGATTCCTCTAAATTTTGATCACCTGTGCTCAGTTAAGCAGGCTCACATTTCTCATTAAACATCTTTTCCTATTATATTGATTATAATAATAAATAAATATTAAATAAACATTGTTTTTTTCTTTGGTGTACCTTTAAAATTTCTTGATTTGGTAGGTGTACCTTGAACATAAAAAGTTTGCGGCTATAGTGCATTTCCCGAGGGGTAAACCGCGACCTAAAATCGTGTACACCTTCTTCTACTTCCACTTTCATTTCCAAGTAGAAGACAAGATGACAATAGATTATCTAATGAATTCGAAAGTAATTCCAAATAATTCCAAAGACGGTGTACACTTAATTCCAATCGCTGTTCACCCCTCGGCATTTACTATATACTATGTAGTATCATAATATATTATGTATAATATATAGTAGTGTTAGTGCAGAAGCCGGTCACGTTTTATTCTGCCACGTTCTAGGCTTTCGCTCCAACATCGCCATCAAGACAACGCGATACTCATCGACGCACATGACCAGTCCGACACCATATTTTTGACTAATGAAATATAAAATTTTTGCATATATAATTTTTAATTAATCAAATAGATATACATAAAAAAACAAAGAAGATTTTAAAAATTTCATTCATCTAACATTTATTTTAGAAAGACCTACTAAAAATATATAATACAAACAGTCATATTTTTTTCTTTATTCACAAGAAGGAAATCGTGGAAAAACATCATCTAATGAACGTAATATAATATCAATGGATATTAAAATAAAAGCTCCGAGAAAAACAAATGCATGTATCATGCACTTTCCCACATCTTGTTCTTCACTTTTTAAGAAAATATCCAAAAATGTGCTAAAGCATAGCAGACATCCTGTAATAAGAAATGCCATTTCCTAAAAGAAAAAAAATTAGATTATCTAAAGAAATAATATACTTTGGCGGGCTTCTTGCTATCATCCGAGGCGCTTCGACCGCTGGACCTCCTCCCCCGACCCTTGAGCCCTCTACCCTCCTCTAACTTCGACCAATCTCCACCCCACCAACCCTCCCGTTGCTGGGGTAGAATTAAAAAAAACGGTTCTAATCTGTTTTTTAGTAATTTGAAAAAGAAACCTATATCCCAAATATGAGCTTAATAACTTGAAAAACATAGAAGACACGAAGCCTTTTTAACAGACTTCAAAAAAAGGAGGAGGTTCTCTATTCGACTGATTTTTTTTTTTTTTGTGCCTATGTTACCTCATATCTCCGCCAATTGTGAACCGATTTTGAAAATTTTTTTTGCATTGGGTCCAGTCTACGTTCCGATTGGTCCCATTTCGTAGGTATTAGACCTTTTTTGTTAGGTTTGCTCATACCTAACTTCTTTATTTATGAACCTATTTCGATGATTCTTTTTTTATTGGAAAGGGGGTATCTTAGGGATGGTGCAATATTAATTTGGTCAAGTTCTGATGATAGGATCACTATTAATAACATCACTAAAAAGAGAAAAATAAAAAATTTTAAGAAAAAAATAAAACCGACTTCAAAAAAATTAAATGCAACAAATAAAATACACTAAAAGGCATAAAATAATTATTATCTTATTTAGTTACAACTAAACGACGAAATACTAACATGAAATTACTTTTTTAAGTCGGTGCCAAACATATACCTTTTATGAATCGCACTCGACGGATCTTACTTAGTACGTTTGGTGGGTACGCTCGCTTATAGGTATAGTTTGTTTGGCACCGACTTCAAAAAGTAATTTCATGTTAATATTTCGTCGTTTAGCTGTAACTAAATAAGATAATAATTATTTTATACCTTTTAGTGTATTTTATTTGTTGCATTTAATTTTTTTGAAGTCGGTTTTATTTTTTTCTTAAAATTTTTTATTGAGTTTAAGACACAAAATTACAAAATTCCCTATTTTTCGGTTAGGGGTTAAATTTTGAAAAAATGAAAAATCTAAGATAAACCTAAGTACACAAATTGAATGGTAAAACTTAAAAACTCAAGGAGATAGAACATTTTAAAAACTTACCCTAAAATGACTATATCTCCATTTTTTAGGGGCAAATAGAACAAAATACCCAAATATGTTTTTTCGTAATCTAATGCTTCACCTTTCTATATCTTTTCTTGTTTAAGAGATCTTGAAAAAAACTGAAAACACATTTTGGAGCCCTTTCCCCCCTTTAGTGTTCGAATTTCAAAAAATCCCATCTTAGCACACTCATAAATTTTAGAATATCAATGTCAAAAATTTCTACAATTTACTTACAATTCCGAGATGATATTCTCCTATATCAAATGCACTCCAAAGCATAAGACTAATAAATGCGATTATTGTAAAAAGATAAGTGCATCCTTCAGCATCCGAACAGAAAATAGGAATAGAAGTTGAAATGGTGTCGTTATTTGAGTATGGTACGGTTTTATTGGGTTCAAGATATCTTAGATCTTTATGCTTGGATTCGGCTTCGTCAAAGTTACTTGGCGTTTCTATGGTTTTATCCGGTACATAATATTGTACTAAAAAACATATAAATCCTGCAACTGCAACCAGCTATAATTAAAAATAGATTAGAATAAATTAATATTGATAGAGATTTTCTTTAGGAGACGGACTGGTATAAATATGCAATTGGATGTTGATGAAAGCAGTCCACGGTGGTTGTAAAAAAATAAGACTATAGAGGTTTTATTATTTTACATTTATTTGTTAAACCGACGTTTCGGAGATCTCTCCTTTCATTGACTTTTTGTTACCCTGAAGAAGGAGAGAATAAATCTCCGAAACGTCGGTTTAACAAATAAATGTAAAATAATAAAACCTCTATAGTCTTATTTTTTACAACCACCGTGGACTGCTTTCATCAACATCCAATTGCATAAATTAATATTATTATTTTCGTTAATATATCGCGAGATATTGCAATTGCACAGATTTTTAATGATCATTACGTTTCAAGTGTTCTTTAGAGAAGTGTTACGGGGCCCCATGGCAATTTATTTATGTATATGCAGACCCTCTAAGAGAAATTTAGCTTCGGTATTAACACAAACGAATATTTTAGTATAATTTATTTTTATATTTGAAAATTTACAAGAATAAACATAACATTTTCTAAATCTACTTTCTAGAATAATTTTCTATCTATAATAGAATAATCGATTATTGTTGCTAACAACCGCAAACAGAAAACAGCGCGAAAACACTAACTAAATGCGAGTGAGTGAATTTACTTTCAGAGAGGAATGAGAGATAACCAATCGACTTGATTGGGGAATAATGGAATTGAAATAATTATCGGAAAAGAGGTTTTTTTATCTAATTAGATTTTTCCTCTTATTAAAAACAAGGACTAAAGATGAATGGCCACTCGATGGTGGAGAAGTAATCTCCGGAATCGAAGCAAAAAATACAATGTATACATTAATTAATGTAAAATAATTGGTTTAATAAAATTTATAAAATAAATAAGAATTTACTTTCAGTACCGAGAAAAAATACCATAAGGGAAATCCCCGAATGAATGTGAAGCGAACGAAAATCCCGTTCGTACGAGTCGGTTTACTTGCATCGCGTTTTGCACAGTATAATATGGCAAAGTAAAAAATTCTCTAAGTGATTTACAGCTTAACATTAGCTTTTAGTTACTATTTGGTAAGTAAACAAAATCTGTCCCATATTACCTAAGACAAAACTACCTTGTAATTAAATTATAAGTTTTTTGCCGAGGGTAGCAGAATTTTTATATATTGAAGGAGACAATAAAAGAGTGTGTCATACATTAATTCCTGTGATTCAATTTTAATAGACTGATGAAGAGGGGAACGCCCTCGAAACTATAGTCTCGTTATAAATAAAATTTATAATTCCAATAGAAGACACACTTTTTTATTGTCACTTTCAATACCTTGTAATAGTAATGGTTCTTTTACTGATTGAAAAATTAATAATCTATTCGGCTGCTGTCGAAAGGGCAGACGCTCCCATGATTCGCGGGGCCCTGGGCTCTAGCTCATACCTAAAGTCAGCTCTGACCGTCGGCAAGGGTCTATAGACTGGGGCAGATCCTTAAAAAAATTTCTCAGGTCCACTAACAGCTGATGATAAATAAAAATAATTGATATGGCTATACCTTTAACTAAGACAAACTGAATGAAGTTTCTTTCGGAAACTTGAACTTTCATAAACATGTAGGTATATTGAAACTAGAACTTGCCCGCTGCTTTTAATGGATAGCCAAAATAAATATCGCTTAACTATGGCATCTTGTAAATGAAATATCGTTTAGAACCGGATTCAACGCGATTTAATTTTGAAAAGACCATGATATCCATATTTAAAGGTTTTGGTATGAATATTCCGAAATTTATTTGGGGGTGAGGGGAACCGGGGGGTGAACCGAGACTTAATATAGTGTACACCTATTTCCACTTCTACTTTCATTTCCAAGTAGAAGACAATAGATAAAGCGGCATTATCTAATGAATTCCAAAATAATTCCACATAATTCCAAAGACATGTACACCTAATTTCATTCGCGGTTCACCCCTCGAGGAGAATTAAAATCACTAACTTATGATTTGATAATATTAAAGAAAAATAGTTACTAGGACAATTATACGAAGAATGATGATCACTTTATGATTTGCTTGCATTGTCAATTAGCTGATTTCTGTTCATAATTCTGGAAATTCTATCTTTAAAGACACAATATTTTTAAGCTACTAATAAATAAAAGAACTTATTGAAAAATAAAGATAAATAAACTTTAAACAAGGGAGTTGGATACTTTTAAATCATGAAGAAACTTACAATTGAGACTTTCTTTGCAAAATCTCCAAAATGTCAGGTCAAATCCGTTACGGAAGCGCACTCGTCTCTTATAGTCTGTAAATGTTCCCGAGCCCCAACAGTAGACCTATGTATATCGTTTTAAAGATTGAAAACTGTTCTATAACTTCTATTTAAACTGTGATATTATCCCAAATAAAATGTTGTGTCCTAAAAATCACAAAAATACGAAGCAAAGATTTTGCCTATTTTAGCAAATTCTTGAGAAAGTATTATGTTTTCAGAAAAATATTATAGTAACTTTTTTAAAGAATAATGTTACCAAATAAAACGGTTGAAATTTTGTGGATATAGAATTAATAATGACAGAAATATGAGAGATAACAAAAAAGCTTAAAAAATGGATGTTTAAGAGGGGAGGGGGGGGGGCCACAAGGTGGAGGGCTTGGGACTTTAGAGAAAATACTCCTCTAATTAGGTTCTAACAACTGGCAAAAATTCAGCTTGTCTCTAATTTCTTCCGACAAAAAATCTTAATTGACTGGTCTAAGACAAGGGGCTTCACCACCTCTGGACCCCCTATTCCGCCCACTATATTCTATCCCCTCCTACACCTTCGACCACTCTCCTCCCCACCAACCTTCTCGCCCCTTGAATTCTATTCCCTGACCACTCCCCACACCACCAACCCTCTTCTCCCGTTCCTGGGGTCATCATCATTGAGTATACAGTCCTAAGACTGGTTTGATGCAACAATCCGTCTCCACTCGACTCTGTCCCCCGCCAGCTGTTTAACCTCTCTAAATGTCTGGCATCCCATATCCCCAATTATTTGGTTGAAATATTCTAATCTGGTTCTTCCCCTTCCCCTTTTCTTTCCTACCTCCCCCTCCAAGATATCCCTAAGCAGTCCCCCATGTCTCAGTGTGTGCCCCATCATCTGACCTCTTCTCTTCTTCAGACTCTTCCACAAGGTTCTTCTTTCTCCGATTCTTCCAAGAACTTCTTCATTTGTAATTTTATCCATCCATTTCTGGGGTGGATAAAAAAAAACGTTCTAAACTGTTTTTTAGTAATGTGAAAAAGTTACTTATATCCCAAATATGGGCTCATCGTTAGCTTAAAAAACATAAGAGATACGAAGCCTTTTGTGTTTAAGACCCCAAAATTAAAAATCCCCCATTTCCGATTCACGGTTCAAATTTTGAAAAAATGAAAAATCACTTTAGAGATATACTATATATATTTGTCTAGATTAATTTGCCGCAACGCTGACGTAATGCTGCCGAGAGAGACCGCCATCGGTATATTTGCGGCAAATTTGAAATATAATCGTAATTTGAACTCAAATTTCGAAATGAAAGACTCCAATTGATTTTAAATTAAGAAACATTAAATATATTGATAATTATTACCCCCCCTTCACCACTCAAAAATTAAATATTCAATTCGCTTTTCTTTGCGCACAGAAAAAGAAATCAATCACATCTTATTTGATTTATATATTATTTGTTCATTTTTTAATAATTTGCCACTTTTTTATAATTTTTTAAAAATCAAAATTTTGTTATTCTTATTTTTTGATTTTTATAAAATTAAACGACTTAAGATACGCATGCCCATATGAGTTTTTCATTGCAATACTGGAGCAGCCTGTCATACAAACAACACCTGATCTCACAAAGAGAAACAAAGAGGTTGTCCTCTGCTTGGTGCAAATAATCATACACAACTCTGCTACTCTCGGCAAAACAAAAACTTTTCAATTAACACCTGATCTCTTTTAAATATTTGGAGCCTTATATCGATTATCGATCCCAAATTTAAAAAAATGATATAATATAATTCTCCTCCTCACACGATACCACTTATTTAAATAAATCTATTTCCACACAAAAAATATCACAATGCTGTAGATTATAGAAAAAAAAAATACTTCCAGATTCATATCTAGAGCCTCATTTCTGTAGCTGTGTCAGGACGAAAATGAGGCGAAACTTTTAAGAGACAATGTATTTTCGGGAGTTTACAGGTATACATTTGGGGTGTGGTTTTTTAAGAGGAATAACATTTTTGGACCGAGACGCCGCCGGGCGTGCCGAAGGCACGCACGAAAAGCTCGTTTTAACAATAAACCTATATACAAAAGTGAATTCTAAAACTAAAAAATCCCAGGATATAGAGCACTTAAAATTTTTCAAAAATTCACCCCATTTCAGGGAAAAGTAAAGCAAAATACTCAGATATGTTTTTTTTTGGTATTTTAATGCCTAACCTTTCTAATAAAAAACAATATCAATATTTTTTTGGGTTTCAAAGAAAACTCTGAAAACACATTTTGGAGTCATTTCCCCCTTTAGGGTTCGAATTTCAAAAAATCCCTTCTTAGCTCACCCATAAATCTTAGAAAAAATATACTTACACTGTACACTCCAAATTTCATCTTTCTAGGTTCAATGGTTTGGGCTGTGCGTGAATGAATGTATGAATGAAACGTCACCTTCTCTTTTTAGTTAAGTATATAGAGATTATTAATAATTTTCACATTTCAAACAAATTTACACAATGATTTAATTTATTTGCATTTTTTGAAAATTTATTTGAATCACTGAAAATCATTTTGCATGATATTTTTAAATGCAACAAAATAGAAAAAAAACAATTTCCAAATTATTTTATATTTAAATCTAATATTGATAATTCTTCAAGATATATGACATTTTCCTATTTTCTAAGTAGTTTTTTTTTTCACTTTTTCATTTATTAATCTTCATTTGCTTAATGAGGAAATAAATCCGCAGACAGAAGAATATCTGAAATCCAAATTACTCCCAGAACTAAAGTAAAGATTATTCTCAAATAATCATCAACAACCGTTTCATCAGAATCATTGCGTTTTAAAATCATTATATCTTCAATTCCAATTACTAGACAGAAGACGAATCCAATTATTAAAAATAACGCCACCTAATAATAAAAAAAAAATATCTTTAGTTAAAATTGTAATTAAAGGCGCGTTACAAATTGAGCTGTTAGCTCTATGAGCGTTCAAATTGTCGTCGTTATTAGCTTGTCCGAAATTAAAAGCATTCTGACGGCAAATCACTTCGGAACGCCTTCAAGTCTATTTATAGAATGAAGATTATCATTGATATTAATTAACAATTATAATTATGTTATTATAATTCGAGATTATTTTGTGTGAAGTAATTTTTTCGATTTTAAAATTAGTTTAAACTTATATTTGAATTCAAATTCATTTTATTATTTTGTTGTGCTCAGAGTGCTCAAACTTTAACTGAATAGCCGAATACTGACTGAGCGAGCAGCCTCACGAGGCTGCCTCGGGCGTTTGCCGCAGAACCGTCCTGAGTGAACGCAGGAAACGACACGAGGCGCCTTTGAGCATTCACAAAAACCGACAACCGATGGATCGGGCCGTGGCAGCCTCAGACGAGACAACGGGCTCTTTTGCCTTGGGCGAGGTACGTACTGACCGACCAGGCATTTGCCTCAAGGGGCTGGCCTCGCGAAGCAAACCCTCAGTCAGTATCCGGCTAATGACGACATATAACCAACGAGAGCTCTAAAAATATAAATAGAAACGACTGTGAGCATGATCATAGCGCCAATAGCACAATTCGAATGCGCCCTAGATATCAAATTATTAAAATATTTCTTAATGTTTAATCTTTTTAGGGTTCCGGGCAAATGTAAACCAGCACCCTATAATAGGTATTTAATGGAAGAAGTTTTCACAGGTAAACGTCACTGATCTGCAGCCTACTCCCGAGTCCCAGGTTGTGAATAAGGGACGGCCTTTAAGCAATATGAAAGTTAGCTGCGAAATAAACAATTCTTCACGTTGTAAGGCTAAGAAAAGAACGCACTACAATTTCCAAGAAAAATCATCATTGCTGAGAATCGAAAAATGAATAGAATAATGGTCTATTTGTGTCTCAAACTTTAACAACGTTGCAAAAATATTAAGTTTTACCTAGCATAGAAGCTATAAACGGAACAGACAGACAAAAAAGTCTCACCATAATCCTTATTATGTTGCTTATAATTTTTGGGGAAGAACATTAAAACTTTATAAGAAGAGATGGTGCCAGTTTATTTTGCTTAATTAAATTTAAATTTATCTTCCTTATTTTAAAAATTTATATGGTATATGATTACATTAAAAATAAAAAATTTCTAGAAATACTTGCGTGGACTATACCCATTTCTATTTCAAAATAATCGCTCAATAAAAGTCCCAAAATTATAGGAACATAAGCATAAAACACTCCTTTTTTAAGGAAACGTCCTAAATACAATTCATCAACAGAATATTGAATTAGGCAAATTATTTGAATCAATAGAAGCTGAAAAATAAATATTTTAATTACTTAAGTTTTTGCTGAGCTTAGATCTGTCTATCAATAGGTTCAATCTAAAACCTATTAATGACAATAATCCTATTTCACAAAGAGAAAATAAAGATGGTCATTTGTAAAAAGTGAACGTTGATTTATTTTAAAAATAATTTTCTTTATACTTATATTTATGATTTCTAAACATTATTTATATAATTAATTAATTAATCTATGTTTAGATTAGGGATGTTACGGAGCTTTGACTCCGACTTCGGCTCCGATAATTTTGAATCGCAGGTTATATCGAAGATCGAAAGATTTGACCGCGGTCAGTCAGAGTGCGCACCTACAAGTTTTGACTGGTCGGCCGGGGAATTCCCTTAAGCCAGCATATTTTTCTATTGTTGCATCTTACTTAAGTATGTGTATTGTTATTTATATTTGACTGATTAAAGATATTGATTATTGAATTATATTTCTATTATTTCATTATGCCTGTCCTTAATTAACAGTTAGTTAAATACATCTCTCTTCTACTCCGAAGTCTCCAGCTCCAGCTCTGGCTCCGATAAATCAAATTTAAAATCTCTGGTTCCAGTAAACCCACCTCCATAACATCCCTAGTCTAAATACTCTTTTTCAAAATTGATGATTCCAGCATTGCAGGGACATGCATACAGTGAGGTATTTGACCAATTTGCCTGGCCAAGAGAAGTCAGACCTCAGAGAAACATGTAACATTGTTATCTTATTACTAAATTCCAGTAAGTTAGAAGTTTCCTATCGAAGCGCCTAGAGATTAGGCAACATTACGTTTTGCATTAAAATTACTTAACCAAGTTTTGAGATAAAAGTCTACATTAAAATAAATTAATTGAGGAATCAATGTCTGCGCGGTGTTGAAAACAGTTTTTTCTATCTATGATCCAAAATAATATTTTAAGAATTTCAAATCAAAGAATTCTAAAGTTATAGAGACCCAGCAAAGTGTAAGCAAATTTATTGGCTCATTACCCACAACTTGGGCCTCAAAATTAAAATTAAAATTATTTTTGATTGAAATTTAAAACACCTATTCAACGGACCATTAAACTCTAATTTCAATTTATTATCTTTATTAGAACGCTTAAAAATAATTTTGTCCTTAACTGGTCAAAACCTCACAGTGAGGCGTTTGTTCTGAAGGTCAACGTTTATTGGATGAAAAAAAATTTAATTGAAAAAGTTACATAATACATTATTATAAATTAAGTTAATTTTACGAAAATGTCGAATGAACCAACTTCTTTACAAGTTATTAGATTTTTGAATCAATTCAAGATAAAACCAAGTGCAATCGTGCATAATAACAAAATTAGTGATGAATTTAGTAATAGTGACACACATGGTTGAGAATGCTGTGGACACAGTAGCGTTTGATAAAATAAAACAGCTAAATTTATTTTGCTTTAAAATGATTAAGTGAAATGAAGCGATTATGAATACAAAATTTCTATACCAAGTATCGAAAATATATTTTAAGAGATAGTTCTACTTAGCTGAAATTTTACACCCGTGTTTGTATTAAAAGAAACTGTAACTATGGGTCAACATTCAACTTCATAGCTCAAAGCATTTCCTTATAAAATATTGCCAAATCACTAAAATTCGCATTTAATTTTAAATAGAAGAATTTCAAATATAATGAAAAAATTAGAGAGCCACTATATTTTCTATTAAATTGAAAGTTTTTTTGCCGAGAGTAGCAGAATTTTTATATATTGAAGGAGACAATAAAAGAGTCTGTCTTCTGCTGGAATTATAAATTTTATTTATTTATAACGAGACTATAGTTGCGAGGGCTTTGCCCTCTTCATCAATCTATTACAATGGATTCACAGGAATTAATTTATGAATTGATAGAGGCCCTCGAAGCTATAGTCTCGTTATAAATAAATAAAATTTATAGTATCCAGCAGAAGGCACACTCTTTTATTGTCTCCTTCAATATTTTCTATTCATTCACTCCCACGGCCATAATTCGACTCATTGTTTTTCTTTTATAATTTTGATATTATTTATAATAGTTCCTATAATATGATTGGAGTAATTTTTGGAGACGGACCACTCAAGTTCCTATAATATATTTATTTATTAGGTTTTCTTATGTTAGAGCTGCTTAACCTAATCCAGTAATTTTAATATCTAATGAGAGTTATATTTTATCTAGCTTTTACCCAACACTAAGTGGCATGATTGACAATCAATCATAATTTTTTAACCAGTGGCCGAATTAATGGATTCACTTAAAATTTTTTAGGTTTTATCGATTTATTTTAGAAAGTTATTGTTCGTGTTTAGAAATGTCTGAAATGTGTTTTCTAATATCTTCGACACCTCGAGAAAGCAAGATCGTAGAAAGTTCGTTTTAGAAAAACATTATGGGTGAAAATGATTTTTCTCCACGTTTCAGACATTTTTAAACAAAAAAAAAAAAAAATTCCAGCGAATTTAGATCTTCCGGCAGACGAGGGTATCGATTGATTCATGTATAATATATGATTAATGATTGAATACATAATAAAATATAATATAATTACATACAATTTCTACAATTCTGACAATAGTTATTCCTTTAAAATTAGACATCGATGATATTGTAAAATTATCAAAATATTATTTTCTTTCAAATAAATATATACACTTAATGTTTGTTTTGTTTCTAAAATTCAAACTCTCTTAGAACTGTTTATAGACACCTAGATCAGCAAGAAATCTTAAATCAAATAAAGGATGAAATTAATCTCAAATAATTAATTATTTAGAAAATACATTCTTTCTCCAGTTCTCATAAATTTGCCATTTTACTAAAAGTCAAAGCACGTTGCTTATTTTAATTAAATTATACCAAGCTTATATTTTTATTAATGAGTGTATGAACATTTTTATGGATATTGTAGAATAACTTATTTTTTAGAAATTAAAAAAAAAAATAGAACATTTTAATTTTTGAAATTTGGACTTTTCCCATCTTGAAGTTGTGTGGAAAACAGCAACTAAAATTTGAAATCAATAAGATATGACCTTAGTATACCCGATTCAGGCTGCCAGCCAATTGTTTGTTTTTTTCTTTTAAATTTTTTCGATTTTAAGGTTGGTTCATCAGAGAGACAGTTATATCTTTAAAATTGGACATCTTTCATGATTTTCTAAAATTATCAAAATCTTTTCTTTTGTGTAAACATACTATTAGTGTTTATTTTCATTATAAAATTAACACTCTCGTCGATGATGGATTTACGCTTAGGCCCGTGAGGCCCGGGCCTAGGCGGCAAAATTTTACGGGGGCTAAAATTTTAGAGGCGAGAAAATTTTATGGAGGCTGCAAAATTTAAAGAACGATTAAAATTTAAAAATCAATTTGGCTTATTTTTGCTGTGAATGTATGAACAAATTTCAGTAAAGTATTTATAATAATTGTTAAAGTGTTATACAAAAATAAATAATTATTAAATTCTTAGGAAAATTGATTCTTGATAAAATATTAAGTACAATAAATTTCTACTGAAGTTCAAAGCGCTAAGTAGTAGCTTGATATTGCACATGTCGATCAGCTTATATATACGTGAAAATGGTTAAATAGTAGAGATATTTTTAGAATTCATACCAAATACTGATTATAAAGATAAAGATGCTGTTTAAAGGCTTAAAAAAATGGACTTGCGACATAATGAAGTGTCGTGGTCACTCCTATGATAATGCAAGTAATTTCAGGTATATATGACTTCAGACACGATTAGATGTTAGATTATAATAATTACTAATTTAGATATTATTTTTTAATAGTTTAGGTATAATGTCTAATTATTATCTTTTTATTATGTATATAAAGTCTATAATAGTGAAATCGATGGTTTGGCTTTTTTTAATTTTATCAACTGGTCTTTTCAATACATTTTGCTTAAATGCTCAATTTAGCAGGTTGGGCAAGAACATATCATGTTGGGCGCTCGCCCAACTGCGCAAACCCCTGGCGCCGCCACATCTAATTAGAAAAATAGGATAGGAGATCATGGGAGATGGCCGTCATATTTTAACCATTATGAAAAATATTCATTTAACAAGGAGGCCTGTAGAGTAGGCTAGTCCGTTCCAGGAGAGTCTTTAGGTTGCATAGATACAGGCGGACGGCTTTTCTAAGCTATTCTTTACGTAGACGTAGTAGACGTTGTACCTGGCTTTAGTTAAAAGCAATTATTTTAGAGTTCAAATTCAGATAAAAAGGTGGACTTTTATTTGCATCCAGAATAGAATAAAATTGAAATAAAATTTAATTCAACGTTATGTCCCACTCCTGCCTGCCATCATCAAAGCCTTGCTCTACACAGTGCACACAGTTTTGAAATGTTAAAAAATAAATTTCATATTAAAAAAAAAAGTTTTTTTCATTTGTATATCAATTATATTTTAAAACATTTACATAAAATAATTAAATGAAAAATGTTAAATTTCTTCAGGTCGAGGGTCGATTTCATAAATAGTTAAAATCCAATCAATAATAAACATTAAAGAAATCACAAGAGAAATTGCTGCTTTACTTATTCCAATTATTCGTTCTGGAATTTCTTTCGACAGATAGTAATGAAATAAAAATGTTAAAATTCCAGCAATTAGACATAAGCAACAACAAAGCCAAAAGAACATCATTTCCTGAAAAGAAAAGACAACATCAATAGTTTTGTTTGGTAAGTACAATAGCTAGGTCAGGTGTGACCAACCTATAATCCCATGCGCCAAACGAGGCACATTAGAAGTTCACAAGTGGCACATTTCATCAGTTATTTTTTTACTCCTCTATGCAAAGCAGATCCTACCCTTGACCCTTTTTGACAAACCAACCTTTATGTTAGAGGGTAAAAAAGGTGCTTGAGTTGTATGGCGCATTTAAACTCGTAGGTGAAAAAATTGGTCCAAGATATGTAACAGGTTAATCAGTGAAGCTAGGTTTTTATTTATTGATGCTCTTGAGGCAATTAGCCTTATAGAGAAGAAAATTAAAAATTGCATCATATAAAATGACATATTTAGAGTACAGCATTTAGATAAAAATTGTAATATACTATACACAGGTTCTTTATTTTTCAGATATTAGAAAAAAAAATATTACAAAATTAGGGGCCTCATTAAGGCGAATCGTCTAATTTATCAACGTATAACGCCCCACTATGAAACATGCCACTATAATCTATTCTTACAAAAAGTAGATCCATATTTCTATTGATGATTGGCGCAAGTAACATGGAAATGACGATCAGTGCACAACAGGGATAAACAAATGCAACGAAGTGGCTTTTAAAATCCTTCATTGTTCCTGGACTGTATATTTGTAAACCAATACATAGAATGAGTAAAATCTGAAGAAAGCAGACCATATACATATATTAATTATTTTTAAATCATTAATTAAAAAAAATACATTATATCCAAATGACTGATACGTACTAACTCTAAAATTTTAAATACATTTTCCCGTTTTGACATTCTTCCGCAACAAGTTTTGGATTTGGGATTTGCCTGAAAAATTAAAATAAATTATAATTATTGTATTTATAGGGAAATATCTACATGGATATATTAATAAATAATTGTATACTGATTTTATTTAATCTTAAGTGTAAGGGTGATTAATAAAAGGGTATTAAAGAGAAAAACATATCTTTTCATTTCGATAATCTTTTCAAACAAAGTTTTACTTTTCTCATAGACTTACGATTCTCACATAAATTATAGACAAAAAAGAAGTTGTTATTCTTGATAAATACTGAAATTTAAAAAATAGTGAGAAAAAGACAAAATCCCCCCAAAATACAGGAAGTTAAGGATTTCATCTAGTTGACAAATTTGAACCAAATCCTTGTGGTATATCGAGCCAATAGTTAATTTATGTTCCAATTTCATATATCTCTGACATTTACAATTATTGATTTATTTGCGACCACAAACAAACATACCTAATTCTAAAATTTTAAATACATTTTCACGCTTTGACATTCTTCCGCAAATGGGATTTGCCTGTAAAATTATTTTTACACTACTTTTCGAGCCTTGTCCAGAAAACGGAAATTTTTGTTGTTAGTTTGCACTCCAACTACAAAGGCTAAAATATGCTTCCATTTAAATTTCAGGAAATGAATATCAAATTATTAATTTTCCTGAGATGGAGAATTTCAGAAAGTCCATTTCTTTCAATGCCATTTTAATATAGTCACTATTATATACATTCTATTATAATTAAAAGCAAAAATTATTCAGAAGCAGACATTATACAAGTTCTTTACTAAATCGATAGCTAGGGAATAATTAGGAAATGGACACACAAGACATTGATCTTCTGAAATGGATTTACCTGATGAAGGAATGATTATTAATTCATATAGAAAAATAAATATTTTATATTCATTCGATTCCGTATTAGTCAGACGGAAATAAATAGACGTTATATGCTCCATTTTATTCTCAAGTTTAAAGTGAAAATTCTCTAGACCCTTGATAGATAGATAAAAAAATAAAAATAAAAAATAAAAAATGAAAGGAGCCTCAATTCGAATAGGTGGTTTTTATTTTTTAAAATAATTTTGTATTACTAACCATTTTATTTTATGTGATGAAATGTTTGACTTATTTAGTGCTCCGATTTGTTTATATTTAATAAACTCAAACAATATAAATATTTTTATTTCAATTTAGTTAAAGATGTCTAATCCTTAAATGATTCAAGTATCCCATTTGATAATTTGATTTGTAAGATTTTTATTTTCATTTAATTCAGATTAGACTAGATAACAATTTTCAGTCTTTTCGAGATCAATTATAGTATGAAAATAAGTAATATTTTATTTAAAATAACTTATATTTTTTCGAAATTTATTGCCACATAGGTATATAATTTTTTATTTCTAAATTTTTAAGCCCTTAAAATTTTATGAAAAAATATGATGTGGTTATTCACCTCCATAATTTTTGGATCCTATCTTATATTTTCTGGTCAATTTGCGTTGAATACGAATATAATAATAGTCTTTTTCATAGCTAATTGCAAACGCTCCTCTAATCTCACCCAACTTAAACCTTTGCTGAACTGATTTCAACTGTTTTTTTTTCGATTTTTCAACAAAATAACTATATTTTTTTTTATAAATACTTCATTTAATTAAATAATTAATTTTAAATATATACTTGAGTCCAGGACTCTTGACTAAACGTATATTAATTGAATAGTGGTTTAATCAGGACAAGGAATGGGCTACTTGCAAGGGTCTTTCGAGATCCATAGGGGCTGCATCTTTACTGGTATACCCCTTCTTGCATTCGATTGCATTAAAAAAAAAAAACTTGCATGAGATTTCATTTTTATTCAAAATCTAAAAACTATATCCTTTACTGCATATTAAAAAAAAATTATAGTCTAATAATTTACCATTTATGGCTCTTTAAAAATGACATCAAATGAAAATACTCTATGAGTAGTGGGACGTGGTTGCCATTAATGCCTATTTTATATAAGTGTAGGTTAGCCCATCTCCTTAAATAATTTCAAAAGGAACACAATTTTTTTTCAAATGAATTAAAAAGGTATTTATATATACTTTATTTATCTGTTCATAAAATCAATACAATATACATTTATATGGATAATTGATTTTTAGAAAATTTTTAAGAGAATCATATCAAGTATATAAAATAAAGCTGCGAAATAAGCACAAGCTGATTTCAATATACATAATAATTCTTTTGGGTTTTCATACGGCTGATTTTCAAAGGTAAAATAAAGATCAAGTGTTGCGGAGACGATATAAAATACGAATCCAACAATTAGAAAGTAATAGTGCTGAAAAAATAAATACAATAAAATTAGTATCTTATTCAACAAAATATAATTTTCATAAAATAGAGTCAATGAAGTTCAAAAATTAAATCAAGGCATTTTTTGGATATCCCACTTAACATTTGAAGGACATTGTAAACTTAAAATACATAGGAGTCAAGCGAAGCCTGTCTGCTAGTAGAACCGAAATATGCAAAAAAATGCTTATTTTTTTTTTTTTTTTTTTTAATGATAATGATGAGAGAAGGAGTTACACCAAAAAAAGGTGCAACCCCTAAAGGCCTGGGTTGGCCCCTCCATCGTGAAAAGAAGAAGAAAGAATTTTATGGGTTGGGCGGGGGTCGAAGGTATCTGTGGATACGGGTCTTAAATAGCTGAAGGTTATAGGTCGCGGGAAAGATGGTGGCAGGGAGCGAGTTCCAGTCTCTGGAGGTCAAAGGGATAAAAGAGTTGGCGAAAGCGCTTGTTCGAATTTTATCCAATTTGACAGCGAAGGGGTGCTGAGCGTTAGAAAACCGCGTGTTTCGCGTAAAGAGGGCATTAGGGGGGATAATTGATTTCAGCTCGACTGAACAGACACCGTGATAGTATCTGTAGTACAGGGAAAGGGCAGAAACGGTTCTTCGGTGAGCCAGGGAGTCGAGTGAGTTGGTTAGAGCCGGTTCTCCTATTAGTTTAATTGCTCGCTTCTGAATTGCATCCAGTGTGGCAAGAGAATGCTTGGAGGCACCCCTCCACAGATGAGAGCCATATTCGAGACAGGGACGAATTTGAGCCTTATACAGCATAAGGAGTTGACTGGGAGTATAACAGCGTCTAGACCTAAATAGGAGACCAAGCTTGCGCGCTGCAGCTTTAGCAGTGGTTGAGATATGGTCATTCCATGAAAGGTCAGACCCTAGAGTTACGCCTAGCATTGAGATTTTATCCCTGAATTCTAGTGAGTTTGAGTCGAATGATATGTTTGGGAGGTTTCTGTCGACGCGCCTAGAAATAAGGCAACACTGAGTTTTCCCTTATGTTTAAAAGTGTTCGAATCGTGTGGAAAAATAATTTTCCGTCATGAAAGGGTTGAAAAGTATGTCCGAATTTCGGGCTTCTGGAGTATTAAAGTCTATCTAATACTTTTAATGCTTATTCGTGTTTTAGAAATGTCAGAATTGAAAAGAAAAATCATTTTCTAGACTACTTTTTTAGTGTCTGAATGCATACTTGGATTTTGATATTCAAAAACAAAATGGCAGAAAGTTTATTCTGGTAAGGAAATATTTGTAATGATATTTTGTATTAATAAACTGAAACCTTTTAGTTTTATAGCTCAAATTGCTCTGAAAAAAATTACTAAGTCACCAAATTTGCCGAGAGCGTACAGATTCTTACATTTTATTCTTTTTTAAAATAATTTTAAATTTAATTTCTCTCCCATCGGCTGCCAGTCTGTATGTTGGATCTACCCTCCCTCTCAGGCAAAAGGGCTCTCATTCTCCTTCTTCACTTTAGGTTGCCTATCCTACAGGATGTTTTTATTATAAAGATGCAAGGAAAAAGACTGAAAGAAAATAAATTAGTGTGTGCACCACACCACTTTCTCTTCAACTACCCGAAATTCTTGTAAGTTAGAACTTTTATTTTTATATATTTTTTTATTTTTTATATAGAGTCGTTTAATATAACTCATAAACTATTTAATATAGTTTTGAACCATTTTTGAAGTTTTAACAATAAGAGGTAAACATTTCTGAAGACATGGAAAAATCAAGTAAATATCAAAAATAAACATCGATTCACAATAAACACTGGAGGAATAACCATGCATATTGTATTTTTAATTAGTGGTAACCAATTCTGAGTACAGAGTTGAGTTAAAATCAAAAATAAGCATCGAATCTCATCTAATTCTGAAGGAACAACCATCCTACATTTTATCTTTAAATGTTCGACCATTGGTGCTAATCATTAGTGAAGATATGGAGGAATAGACTTAAAATCAATTATGTATGGTTACCATTAATGGTCTAAAGATGTAATCTAAGATGGTTGTTCGTGCAGAATTAGATGAGAATCATGCTTATTTTTTTATTTTAAGTCCTTTCATCCATTTCTTCAGTAATGGTTATAATTAATGGTTGAAACTTCAAAAAATTTTACGGATTGAAGGCTATTTATATTCTTTCTTTTAATAAGGTTTAATGGTTCAAACCTATACATATTAATATTTCAAATGACTATATTTTATACACTTGCAACTTTTTTCTTTCTATTGAAGTTCAACTTACACATATATAATAGACTTTTCCATTAGATGATAGAGTGCACACTTTCACACTCTCAGTGCGATTATTGCTTTGGAAACAGAAATATATATAACATTATAGTTAGAGAAGTGCTAGCATACTTGACCAATGTTCACATGAGTCCAAAACATAACGCTTCTAGATTTGATAAATTTAATTTAATGTAAATAGATATTTCATAGTTACCAGAATTTTATCCAGTTCTGCGTTTAAAATATAAGAAATTACAAGTGTTAGCCAGACAACAACGAAACCTCCATAAATGCCCGCGTTAAATACATAATGGTAAACATTTTTAATAACATCAGCAGTCATTGAATGGAAGACACCAACAGTTAAACAGATTATCTAACAGAAGAGAATATCTAAGAGAAATGTTTTTCTATATCATTTATTTGATAATTTTCACTTCTAAATCATTTAAAGTTAAAGAAATTAATTTTTCATCCAAGCTTGCAACCTAATTTAAGTGGACATTTCTAGCTTTTAAACGTCAGTACCATCGATAGCTTTAACAGTTTATCGAGCGTAGAATTTTTTGAAAAAAAAAACCGCTAAAGTTTTTTTAACTAGGCTTAAATAATAATCTGTTTATTATAATTCATAAATTATACAATTCATATTAAGTACGGAACCCTCGATATGCGAGCCCGACTCGCATTTGATCAGGTTATTTTTGTTTTGAATAAAATTTTTTTTTAAAGACAATTACTTAATTGAACAAGATTTACAAGAGTTTCAAGGTATCTTCTGATCGCAAACCATATTGGCCACGCGTAATAAATATTATGACCCTTAAAATCTAACTGGACTGACCATGGTTTGACAAAATGCTTGCTCCTGCGCGGCGTAGGGAGATCTAGGTTGTCTTACTGAGACAACATGGTTCGGAAAATACCAGAAGAAAAATATGAAAAATAAAAGGAAAGAAAGAGGGAAAAGAAGATATAAATCAGTCGCTTAAATTCCCAATTAAAATAATAACCATTCTAATTTTCATAAATATAAATTAAATACACATTTTTAATTAATTAAGAGACTTACCAATTCTATTATCTTGCAAATGGTATTATGGTTACATAACATTTTTTTTAAGAAATGATCATTACAAGAAAACATCAACAAACATTCTAAGTATATAAAAGATTAAATTCAAAGAGTATAAAATATTACCCTTTTCTTTAATTAGATGAAATTATTGGTGAAAATCCCGAAAGGGGTTACACCACTTAGAGTGATTTAAAATTAATAATTACATGTAATGAAATAGCGAATTCACCCACATGACATCTACTGGCAGAAAGTTATGGAGAAAAGAAAAAATATAATCGTTTTTACACATTTCGTCAGCTGAGAATTGGAGTGATCCAAGTTATCATATCGTCTCCTTATAGTATAAACCTGTTAACTCACAACAAGGAAATTTTACCGAGCAGAGAAAAAAGAAATAAAATTTAATATTGTTGTTATGGAAAGAAATTATTTTTTGCATTTTTTTTCTGCAACTTACGATCGTAATTTTAAATAACTGTTTTACTTGGACGAAGCTGCATCTCTTTTTCTTTCGAACGGTATGAATATGTCCTATACAATATGATAAAAAATGGATTTAGCAGGGTTACACTCTAAGGCAACGATATTCTTATTTTTTTGGTTGGTTGATTATTATTTATTTTATTTATTTATTTATTTTATTTCACAAAGTATACAAACATAGGACCTTAGGTCCCACCTAGTGTTTATACATAATTTAGCAATAATATTTTACAATGTTGGCAAAAGATTTCACAGATACACAAATTTTGGAGGGGAAGAAGAAAAAAAAAGTAGAGAAAGATTAGAAGACATAAAGGAAATAAGAGTAAGGAGTATCAGTTATTGGGATCCATAAAGAACGAAGACCTGAGAGCACCAAGAGTCGGGTTTGCATGAAATTTGGATGGAAGTTCATTCCAAAGCCTTGCACCCGCCAATTTGAAGGAATGAAAGAAGTGTTTAGTTTTACAGTGCACCTGCACTAGCGTTGTCTTCCTGGTGGAGCGACCGACGACAAATAGATTTTCTAAGTAAGAGTAAAGGCAACTGAATTTTTCAGAATTTAATAGCTTATAAATAATCACACAACACCGCCAAGCGTAAAATTTAGAAAGATCTGTGTTTAAGATGAGTTTTTTATCCTGGTCCGAAAGATGGCTACGTGGTTTTAGATTTAAGACATAGCGGGTGCATGCATTCAAAGCTATTTCTAGTCTTTTGCGTGATTTACTGTCGAGGGAATTCGAAAAGATTATGTCGCAGTACTGGAAAAGGGGTGCTAATAAACTCTTGCTTAAATTGAGGCGAAGATTATATGGCGTGAGATATGAGAGTCGCTTCAGTGAGTGAAGGGCCCCATAAACACTACGGCATATATTATTGATTTGCACATTCCAAGATAAATTGCACGAAAAAGTCAATCCTAGATTCTTAGCTGAGCAAGTGAATGGAATAGTATTGTTATTGTAGCGAATAGGAGGTAGTAAGTTAGTAGGAAGGCATTCTTTAAATAAGATAATAGCCTGTGATTTTAGAGGATTAACAGAGATTAAATTATTCATGGCCCAGGAAGAAAGTGACAGAAGCTCTAGGTTAATTAATGAAATATATTGCACAACTTGGTTGGGCAAGCAGTGAGCATAAAACTGAAAATCATCGGCAAATAGGTGATGATTACAGCTAGAAAGAGCAGAGGAGATATCATTAATAAATAAAGAAAATAATAGAGGTCCCAGGATAGATCCCTGGGCCACCCCTGTCCTAAGAGAAAGCGGAGATGAAAAATCTGAGCCACAACGAACTGCTTGAGTCCGATCACTTAGAAATGAAGATATTAATTTGCAAGCTGAGGATGAAAAATTAAATTGGGAAGCAAGTTTACTTAAAAGAATCGAGTGATTGACTGAACCGAATGCATTTTTAAAATCAAGAAGTACTAAAATTGTACATTTTCCGACGTCAATTTCTCTTCGAATATCCTCCGTAATTTTTAGTAAAGCAGTCGTACAGCTATGTCCTTTACGGAAGCCAGACTGATAAGGGTCTAAAAATTTGTTATTTTCGATATGATTTAAAATTTGACAGTTAATAATTTTTTCTAATATTTTGGACAAGGCATGAGAAATTGAAGCTCACAGTTTTCAGATCCATTGTTTTTAAATCGACATAATACATTTATTACACTGAGTTTTAGAAGATACATAACTAAAAATACTATGAGACTTGATTCATTTTGTAAAAAGTAAGTCCAACATTAAGGGTTAAAAATTTTTAAAAATGGACTTGGTTTACTCCAATTATCAACCGTAAATTTTCTAATGTTAAATAAAGAAGTCATATGCTGTCCCATTAAGGAGAGAGTCCTTAGCTTCCTTCGGCTGGGTGTACCATAAGACTTGACACGCGACCGAAAGGTTAAGAAGAAAACGCTTTCGGCTTTCCAAGAGAAGGAATGGACTGCAAAGAGCATCATATTCCTAGTAGATGGCTTCAGAAAAATCTACCGAAACAATCTTTTTTTTTTTTTTTTTTTTAATGCAATCGAATGCAAGAAGAGGCGCACTAGTAAATGCAGCCCCTATGGATCTCGAAAGACCCTTGCATTACCGAAGAGAAGGGAAAGTTGATTAAGTGAGAGGGTGGAGACGTAGGTGTTTATGCACTCGGGTTTTGAAGGTTTGAATATTATAAGTGCTGGGAAAGATGGAGGCTGGGAGAGAGTTCCAGTTCCTTGAAGTCATGGGGATACACGTATTGGCCAATGAAGTGGTCCGGCACTTTTCTAATTTGACTGCGAAAGAGTGTTGGGAGTCGGCAAAACGCGTGCTACTCGCAAAGCATGCTTTGGGGGGAATTATTGATTTTATCTCATCAGAGCACCTGCCGTGATAGTATCTATAGAAAAGGGAAAGGGCAGAGACATTTCTTCGATGAGCTAGCGAGTCGAGGAGGGAGTCGGTGAGGGTAGAATCGTCAATTAGCCTGACGGCTCGTTTCTTAATTGCATCCAGGGTAGCAAGAGAATATTTAGAGGCTCCTCTCCATAGATGAGAGCCGTATTCGAGAAAGGGGCGGATTTGGGCCTTGTAGATGGTGAGAAGATGTGGGGGCGTGAAAAATCGCTTGGACCTGAATAAGTAGCCAATCTCCCTTGCTGCAGATTTCGCCACAGAGGAGATGTGTTCATTCCAAGACAGGTCAGATGCGACTGAGACGCCCAACAATCATTACACCAGGACGTTCTGTTTAACATTATTTTCATTTCTCATGTAAGTTCTGTTTGTATGTCTCATTTTCCTTTCACTTATGTGTCTTAAGACATCTCATTCTTGCTCTCCCACTCCAGTCTTCAGTACTCCCTTAATCAGCACGACAATTTTGAAGAAAAAAAATGTATAAGTTTTTTGCTTCACGCCCCTTGTATATTTTTATTACTTTTTGAAGTTGATTTAGTTGAATAAGCGAAACCAAACTTATCTATTAAAGATTCTAAACGAAATAAGTAAAGTAAAAACATATTTTTAAAACATGGTAAGTAAATAAAAATTTTAATTTTCTTATCGAAATTAAATACAGTGTATAATTAAATCCACTGTCCATAATATTCCAAGTGAAATGAGAAATACAATTTTGAATATCAGTCTTATCAACATTTCTTTATCTTCATCTTCATTTTTATAGATATATGTAAATATTTCTTCAATTGTAATTGCGACACAGAAGACAATACCAATAATTAAAAATAACAGCACCTAAATCGAGAATACAAAGTTAAGTTTTTCATAAACCTTCAATATCTTCAGAGCCCCAAAAAGTGAATATTAAATAACAACTCTCTCTGTAAAAGAGCATAATCCTCTTTGTAGTAATAGCTTCGCTCGTAGTGTCTGGAAATTGTTTTTTTTAGAATATTTTATTATTGTATTTTTTTAGTTTTTTTGAAAATTTATAAAAACAGTTTAACAATTTTGATAAAAAAATTCGTGTGGACATAGCATTACTTAATTCGTGAGTTTATTAATTAACTGAGAAAATTCCATTTTGTGTATGTGTTTACTGAAATTTTCTTATCAAAATTATTTAAATGTTTTTGATAAAATTAGAATTTTCTAAAAAAAAAAGTTTTCAAATAAAATACCTACTCTAAAAAAACCGTTCAAAAAATAATTAAGAAATCATAATTTTTTTTGATTGTGACTAAAATATTGTCGAAGGAGAGTGATTTTGAATTTGTTTTAAAATACCTTCGACTGTGATTAAAAAAAAAAAAAACTATAAAATATACGAATACTATTTTTATTTTGAAAATATAAATTACTTTAAAATAATATTATCAACTACAACAATATAAATATACTGCAGTTTTACACTTCTAACTTTAACTTTACCAAATTCGCTAATTATATTTAAGAATGTTTTAGTCTAGACTGGCAGCCATGGGCTTAGTTGGAGTGGGGGGGATCAAGGGGGCAGTGCCTCCTATAAAACTCATTGCCCCCCCTCCCCTGGAAAAATCTAAACTCCATAATTACGAGGCATCACTTATGTATTCCACATTAAATTATTTCGTTAGTTCCAAAATTGGTCAATTCTACTAAAAAGTTACTATAGTAGGTTTTGGTAGGGGAGGGGGGCAATGCTAACCTACGCCCCTAACTACAGTAAACTATTGGTTATCTGAGAGACCATAGGGAAAAAAATAAGAAAAAAAATAGACTATTGACATATCATCAAATAAAAATATGTTTTCTTTTAATAAAAAAAATTGTCTTTAATAACATTTCATTCATACATGATAGCAAAATAAGTTTCGTATTGTATATGAACAGATTTAAAATTGCAATTACATTACAAGTTGACTCTGCGAGAGTCTCATGTGAACTAACTCTCCTCGTTCAATGGAATTTTTTAGCAGAAACTGAAGAAATAGTAACTGGAAACTGGTACAATAATTTTCTAGAGTACCGAAAGCGTAAAGACAGAGTCGTGCGATAAATCATATATACAATATCGGAATAATATAAACCAATATAGAAAAGGGTTGCCTAAAGATTTTTAATTATCATTGAATGGTGCAAATTGTATTTGGATTTTGCTGCTTATGCCGCCTGATGCGGCCGCTCTCTGTATCATAGCACGGCATGTATATTATATATGTGAAAGTTTTGGATGAATGTGATTCATTTTCAGGTCCGACATTGACGAATAAAAAAAAATTATAAGAGAACGTTTCTGCTATTTTATTTTGATTGATTGTATAACTTTCCCCCGTATTTCAAATATAGAATATATAATTATATTTACATTTATAGGTAAATATTTTTTGTTAAGATTGCTCTATACTTGGACTAATCATGTGAAATGATCTTTCTGTTGATCCACCTCTGCATAATAGGAAAGTCAGAGAACTAATTAAAAAATATTATTTTCTTTATTTTTCCGCCTTCTTTGTAGATATATTATAAATAAAATGATAAAACTTCTAAAAATACTTACGTGAACTAAACCAAGCTCGGTTTCAAAATAATCACTCAATAAAAGCCCAAGTATTATTGGGATATAAGCATGAAATATTCCTTTTTTTAAGAAAAATCCTAAATAATCTTCATAAGTAATATATTCACTTATTGAAATTATAGTGATCACAAACAGCTGAAAAAAACCATATAATTTATTTAAGTTTAGAAGTAGAATTATTTGTTACGTTACCCTCAATATTGTACCACTCATTTACAGTAATCTTAATTTAATAGGAAGAAAATACAACTATCAATTGAAAAAATGAATGTTCAAATCTTATTTATGGAATGTAAAAAAAAACATTTAATCACTTCTACTCTTTATTGTAATTCTTTTTTTTTTAATGCTATCGAATGAAAGAAGGGGCGTAAAGATAGTAAGAAGATAGTAAGTAAAGATACAGCCCCTATGGATCTCGAAAGACCCTTGCATTACCGAAGAGAAGGGAAAGTTGATTTAGTGAGAGGGTGGAGACGTAGGTGTTTATGCACTCGGGTTTTGAAGGTTTGAAGATTATAAGTGCTGGGAAAGATGGAGGCTGGGAGAGAGTTCCAGTTCCTTGAAGTCATGGGGATACACGTATTGGCGAATGAAGTGGTCCGGCCCTTTTCTAATTTGACCGCGAAAGAGTGTTGGGAGTCGGCAAAACGCGTGCTACACATGCTTTGGGGAAAATTACTGATTTTATTTCATCAGGGCACCTGCCGTGATAGTATCTATAAAAAAGGGAAAGGGCAGAGACATTTCTTCGATGAGCTAGCGAGTCGAGGGAGTCGGTGAGAGTAGAATCGTCAATTAGCCTGACAGCTCGTTCCTGAATTGCATCCAGGGTAGCAAGAGAATATTTAGAGGCTCCTCTCCATAGATGCGAGCCGTATTCGAGTCAGGGGCGGATTTGGGCCTTGTAGATGGTGAGAAGATGTAGGGGCGTGAAAAATCGCTTAGACCTGAATAAGTGGCCAATCTTCTTTACTGCAGATTTCGCCACAGAGGAGATGTGTTCGTTCCAAGACAGGTCAGATGCGACCTTCTTATTAAATCTTTCTTTATACTTTTTCACAATTTAAGTAATCATCAAGAAAAAAGGAAAATTACTTTTTTTTTATTTATTTGTCTCACATTTAAATGTCCTTTATTTTGAATATCCATCAAAATAAACATATTTCAAGTGTATTAAGTATCCTCAGTAGTTATTAAATTATTAATCACATCTAAAAATAAATTGCAAGATTAGTATTTATGCAAAAAATGCATGATAGTTCATATTTTAAAATTTAATTTTACTTTTTTTTAATGATTTGATTGTGACAAAGAATAAATTTTAAAGATTTAAAAAATATAAACATAAAATGTGATATTAACGCAGTGGTCGATATAAAAAATTATTAGGGGCACCGTACTGTGGTTAGGCTTCGATTCGGGTTTCGGGCTCAGAGGTATTTTGACATTTTATTGGTAATATTTTATATTAATTCGTCCAATAGTTTCTAACAACTACGATATTTTGTACAGCTAAGAGGCTTTTTAAAAATAAACTATTATTATACATGAAATAAACACTGCAACTATAAAATAATCAAAAATCACATAAGCGTCTTTTTTGCTTATTCTACAGAAGTTTTTTATTATTAACTTATATTAATTATTTTTTGAACATTTTTTTTTTTTTGCGAAATAGAAATTTAAACAAAAAAATAAAAAAAAGCGAGTAAAGTGGGAGGGTCGCCCGCCGATATTATTCAAAATGCTGAATCAGTTTTTAATAAAAATTTTAAATAATACTTTATTTAGCACACAAAAGGAATTGGTCGAACTTTATAATTCGCCAAAAGACCAAATTTGCGATAGAAAATCTAGCTACTCAAGCAGAGATAACCTACAATCCTAGACGATCAATAATTTTGAACAAAAGTTTGCGTCAATCGATTGAGTCAAGCATGACTGACCGTCTAGGAACTCGTTTGACTCTTCAGTCAATCATTGACGGTGAGTGATGGAAAGTTTGATTTAAGGGTAGATTGAAGCGCGCCTCAATCGATTGACTCAATCTTTTGATCAAAAGATTGACTGTCAAGGGCCTTCTTAACGTCGTTACGTAGCCACAATACTTAAAAGAAAATTTATAAAAATATAATAAAAAACAGAAAAGTATTAAGTTTATTGTATATTTTAGTTCAATTATCTTTTTAATTAGAAATATTATTTTTATCAAATATGATAACATTTATATTAACGAGATAATAAATGAAAAGTTGAAATTATAGAAATATAAACAATATAAAAATATATATTATTAGTTATCGAAAAATATGGTTAAATATATAAAACATAATTTAATTACATACAATTTCTACAATTTTCAAAATAGTTGTTTTTTTAAAGGTGGTCATCGTTGAATATTTTCAAAAATTTGATTCATATAAATATAAAATATATGTATATACATTGAGTTATAAAATCAATCTTTCTAAAAAAGTTAATATATAAATACAATTCTCAATGTTCACTTTGGTATCAGTTGTTTATAAACAATTTATAATAACTATAAATATAATTTTTTCAGTGAGTTAAATTAATAAAATATATCTTATAAAATAATTAAAGCTTTATCCGAATCGTTTTTATATAAATATATAAAGTAGATTATTTAAATGTATAATTAATATTAAACGAATTCAAAATAAGTTAAAAAATAAATTTATTTATATTAAAAATATATTATCTTTCATTATAAAATTAAATAATAATAAATAATGAACATATTAAATGATTAAATAATTTTCGGGTCTGGTTACCTAGAGACCTAAGGTAACTACGCCGTAACGAATTCACTTAAATTATTTATTTATTTTTTTTAAATTAAACCGTTTTTATTTTTTTATTTTATCGCATGGAAGTTTACAGCTAAGTTCAAATACAAACATAAAACATTAAAGATACAAACATAAGTATAAATTTTAATACATTTTTTTTTTTTGCTTTTCAAATTTTAATATAATGAACATTGAAAAGTGAATTATGTCATGTGACATAATTAAACGGTAAGATGGGGAAAGTGAAACCGGACAAGACTTTCCTATATTCAAAAGTTCAATAACTGAAAATTGAGACAGACGGCTTGTTTCCACGTGACGTCACGATCTTTATTCTCAATTTTCCCCGAAAGTTCCTCCTCATCTTAAATTGTTCACCATTTTAAGCAGGTTTTATTAATATCAAAAGAAAAATAATTCAAATCAACTCGTTACGACATATGTACTTCTAGGCGAGGGGTGAACAGCTATTGGAATTAGGTGTACACGTCTTTGGAATTATGTGGAATTATTTTGGAATTCATTAGATAATGCCCCTTCATCTATTGTCTTCTACTTAGAAATGAAAGTGGAAGTGGAAGTAGGTGTACACGATATTAGGTAGCGGTTCACCCCTCGCCTCTAGATAACCAGACCCTAATTAAACTAATTTGGCACAATAAATCCTTTCTAAATTGAAATTTTTTATAGAATCAATCAGAGTAAATGGAAACGAGTGGTAAATCAAAAATTTTTCCTGGTTTAGTTCTTTTGTTGTTGTGAAACTATTTATTTCAACGATCGAAACTTTTCAATAGTTTGTATAATTCATGACCTTTTATATCATTTTTCCATTTCGTCAATAGCATCGATTTTTAGATGAAGGATACAAGTATTAACATTTTCGAAAATCTGATCTCTCCTATTTTTTAAGTGTCCATACGAAGAAATTAACTCTTTTCTATAAAAACGGTAAGGCTATCTTCTATTTTAACTGTTCTTGTATAGCCTAATAAAGTACAAAACATCTTTAACTTTGTTTTCATAATGTTGATTTATGACAAAATTCTGAGGTGCTTCTTTAATTTCGAATATTATTATTATTATTATTTTAAATGATATTGATACAAGAAGGAGTCTAGTTATATTTCATATAAGAATACATTATTCAAATCTTCTGAAAAACAACCTGGTTTTAGGAAAACAATCAACCTTAATCTAACTAATTATTTTCTTAAATTGTTTTATTCCTACCTAAATAAAATCTTTATTAAGATATTAAGGGAGGTTTAACTCGGCTAAGTGGAAATAAAAACAAAGTATTATCAGATTATCCCAAAGAAAAAAAATCTTCAATGATTAAATTGTCGTTATTATTCTTTTAGAAGATGTAAGATGTATTTCAAATAAAAAATTCGACAGGGAATTAAAAATAGACATTTTTCAAGAAATTTTATGCCAAAATGTTTTAACACAAATCGAATAATACTAAAGTTAAAGGATAAGTTTTTTAATTAATTTGATTTAATTTTTTAACTATTGTAGTTCTTTAAAAGCTTCTTGACAAAGTTATACTCGTTTCCAGGTACTTTAACTGACCCTATTTTTTAATAATAAATCATATAAAAATATAAAATAATATAATTATGCCAACAACAAAATGTATTAAATTAATGAAGGTAAATATAAATATGGAATAGATGAATATGGCTTATGAATAACATTAGGTTGCACGTAAAAGCTGTCATCAAGTTAGATTTTTTCATTGTTTGAAACTGAGAAATGCATCTATAAGGAAGATAGCTCCATTTATGATGGCTACGCTTCCTTTTGCGAGTCCGATACGACTTGTCTCCTTATTAAAGGTCCAATTTTGGAAATATTGGATGGACAATGCTCCAGCAGTGATAAATAAGGCACATCCGGCAAGACTGTAAAAAATGTCCTAAAAAAGAAAATGTTTTAGATTATTTTTTTAATTTATATTTATTTAGTTGAATAACCTGGGCAAAAGTCCAGGCTAACCGTATTTCGGTAAGATATAAATAATAATAAAACAACAAAAATTAGAACATTTTATTTGAAATTTAATTTGTCAAAATTATCAGAAAAAAGTTTCACAATTTGATTTAATCTTTGAATTGGAGATTTAATAGTTTAAATTTTATGAACGGGGACCAGGTTGGATGAGAGTGAAGCATTTGTGATCACAGAACACGGGGCTTCATTTCAAGCCCCGCAAACTAAAGACATTTGATTGGCTTTAATGTGTCTTAATGGGCTAGCATCTGAGGCAAAAATATTAATCCCCCCCCACCAGAGTTTAGGAAAATCTATAGGTACACTACTTGAACAAAGGCATAAATAAATCTTTGGCAAACTTAGCCCCAGCTACATCTATTTCGGTAAAATATAATAATATAATAATGAAAATAAGAATTTTTTTAAATTTAATTTGTCAAAATTGTCCTAAATTATCATAAAAAGACCCATATTTTGATTCAAATTTTATATTTAGTGTAAATTTAATCATTTTAAATTCTTATTTATGAGCCACCTTTTTCAAGCTAAATTTCAGCTTTTTGGGATTGCGGATATAATAATTTTAATTTTCTACAAAATTCCTCTCTATATTTTGGAGGCCGAAAGTCTGACATAAAACAAAAAACTAAGGACTTTTCAGGAGACATCTAATTTGAGTTTACAATTTCATTTAATTGGGATTTACCATCGGTGAAATTAGGCTACTTGTTATATGTAAAATCCTCCCCTTTCCACTTTAAAATTTAAAAATGTTCTATTTTTCCCTTAAGTTTGATAGCATTATTTATAAATATGTAAAACTTCAACGTTTTAAATTGTCCAGATGATTGTTTTAATATCCGGACACTGATTATTTTAAAATAGAAATTCCTTTTTTCCATTAATGTTTGTTAAGTGTTTAAAAAAAAGTTTTAATAATGTTATTTTAACTCAGGAATTGAATAAAATGTTTAATTGATTAATTAGATTTCTTACCAATTTTCGATCGAGAACAGCACCGGTCACAAAAGAACTTAAAATCCCCACAAGAATAATGGAAAACCCGATGAACGTTCCACAGTTGATCATTACTTCTGCGATATCATTGGATATAAAACTATTATATTCAAGTCCAATACAAGCAAGCGCTAAAAGCTAGAAAAAGAAAAGTCATATTATTTTATACTATTTTATGTACCTATTTTCAAGAATTGGAAAGAACAGAGTGGGTTAAATTTCTTTATTCATGAATAGTTCATTTAAATTAAAATCCCACCCAAAACACTTATGTAAAAAAAAGACTAAGTTCAATATTAATAAATAAATATTAATAATAAAATACTTCAATCTATTTTAAAAGTGTATTGTTTGTTTGTTTGGTGTTTAATAACTGAGAATCTGTATTAACTTGTTAAAGAGCCAGATTTTTTGGATGGATGAGCGATCAATAATATTTACTTTATTAGCCGCCCCAATCACAGGGAATTTCAATTCACCACAAAACGTTTCAAAGACGGTTTGACGTCTGAATATCTTTGACTCTAGCTAAATTAGTTAACGATCAAATATTAGATCCAAAGATTGCGATAATATGACTCTGACCGTGACTCTAAGCCTCAAAGGCTAACATAATCTATACCAAGTTTAGCCGGAGGTGTGCAAACAGGCCCGTAATCAGTTAAAACTAGAAACACTTTTTTTCCCCAAAATTTCATTATAAAGATAAATGAATTTCTACACTATACGAATTAATGAATATTTTGATAAATTTAATTAATCAACTAAATTATTATATATTTGATTTTTCTTTTATACTTACTAATTCAACCAATTTAAAAAGATCCTTTCGTGTGAAAGCCATTTTTTACTATTTTTATTTGGTAATGGAGTCAGTCGATTAGAGTGATGAACCTGTGAAATAAAAATATGTTGTTTAATAAAAAATATATGATAATTATATTTAGAAAAAGATATTATTACAATTTCTTTTTTTTAATCTTATATTCTAGTCACATATTGATTAGGAGAGGGCGTTGCCCATAGCCCCTACTATATATTTTTTGACTAGGTCAATGCGCACGAGCACGTTCTAGAAAAGCGGATATTTGAAAATATATTATAATATTATTATGTGAATAGTGTGTATGATACAATATAACTTGGTCCTTAGTACCTACTAATGTTTGTCGATATATATCAAAAACTAATCAGCGCTTCATTTTGTTAAAATAATGGTATGTTTTCAATTTGTGCGTCGATAAAAAGGAATCCATCCATCCATCCAACCATGCAAACATACATACCCACGGACTAAATGGAAAAATCGTACTTTTTGGGCTCTGGACGAGATTCCAAGTAATTTTTGACAAAACAGTCAATTCCTAAAATTTAACCTGAATGAATACTACAATTTGTAACTTTGGATGAGACCATGACTTCCGTAATCTCTGTTTCGCTATGGATGAAGTAAAAAATTATAGTGAATAAGTGAATATACATTAGAATTGTGAGGATAACTTTTATCAACAAAACTAATTCTCATTTCGATATTTTTGCGTTAACTGATTCATCTCAGTTAACGCAAAAACAAAATAAATCATTCCTATTTTGCCTCATGTTACATCATTGACCGACCGTAGGGGATAAATCTTTACCTTCAAGAAAAAAGGTCACATAGGGCCGGGACCGGATTCCCACACTCTGACTCATATCGAACAAGGACAGACTCTACAAATCAACAAACAAAATAACCCTGCCTTTGAAATATTCCGCTTTTATTTTTAGGTCAAATTCAATGAAAATAGCAGTTAATTAATACCATTATAGGATGTTTTATAGAAATAGATATCTTGAAGAGTTCCCAAACTAAGGAAAGAACTTCTATATTAAATGTACAATTGCATATTGTTTTTTTTTTCAATAAAGATAAAGTGAGTGTGTGACATCCCGCACTTTCTCTTTGGAATATACACGAGGACAGACTTAAATAGCATTTTGGAATAAATAAATAAAAAAGATCGGAATGAAAGTACTTGTTCTTTGATAATAATAGACATATGTAATGAAATAATCATCAAATAATTTCAAACATGTTTAAAATTTACTTTTTAAATTTAGAATTTAAATATTTACTGATATTTATGTTTTGCAATAGGCTGGTAATTCTTCAAGTCATTTAATTTATTTTTTCAAAAAATAAATAAAAAATGTTAGGGGTTCTGACCCGCTTAGTCCCAGAATCCTCTTTTCCATTTTCAGGGCGAGATAGGTTACCAGCTAGTGTTAGTGGTAAAACCTGGTAAGCCCTGGGGTTGAGTCGTTACTGATATTCATTACTGTAAATCATAGGTGTCAAACTCACTGCGTGACTTGTGCCAAAATAAAAAGTGTGAAGTTTAAGAGGGCCGCAAAGAAACTTTTAGGGTTCGTAGAAATCTAGTTATGTTTTTAAATAAAATAGAATTAATAATAATAACAATTAAAAATATAATATTTCCTTTGACAGTGGGGCCGCAAAAATTGACGCGGGCCGCAAGTTTGACACCTATGCTGTAAATGAAAGTATCGCGATCGCTTCGCTAAAAGTTCATTGTCAAGTCAAAGGAGATACAATATTAACTTTTAATTTGTCAGTGAAAAGTAAAAGTACACAAGATATTGATAAATAGATATTGAATTAAAAAAAATGTAGGAAAAAGCTGTTTCAAGATTCGGTACGCTCGCTAGTTAGAGCTGCCCTAGAAATAGACTTATATATAATTAACTATTAAAAATTTGTTTTATTTAAATTATCTTGAGGAAAAAAAATTATTTTTGAACTGGAAGCTCTAAAGCTAGAGACCCCCAAATTTAATCAGACCTCGGTATTAGAAATAGAAACATTTTGGTACCAGAACCAACTTTCTACGACTCATTTTTGAGTTATCGTGAGTATCGTCCAGACAAACACATAGGTAGTGCACGAAAATCCATTGGTATATGCGTTGCTGTTGCCCCGCAATGTTGATTTCAGCAATGATAATAAGCCATTTAGCAACGAAATTTGAATCGTGAACTATGTTTGTGCTGGAAGGAGCACATCGACTATATGTTATCGTGGGCAGACCGGAATAAATAATTAACCTTTTCTTTACCTATCATCGTAGATAATATTGAATTTCTGATTTCTTATTTGAAAAGTTAAAAATGTTGATTTAAAAAATTGAGTAGGGTATGCGATGCATACTAAATCATATATTTAGCTCATTTTATGATTTGGGTTTGCACAATCGATGAAATCACTAAGTGAAACCCAAGTACTATTTTAATATTTGCTTAAAGGGGACACGACTGTGCTATGTCATAACCTCATGTCTAAGAATAACAATAACAAAATTCTCCTTGAGCAAAAGATATAGTCAAGAATACAAATGACTGACTTCTTCATTTATTAACTCTGATTTGGATATCTGTGGATATTGATTAATATTTTAAATATTTTCAAAAGCTAGATGAACAGTTTAATTTTATATAATTATTAAATTTTGCATGTTAATTTGCAATAAAAGTGGATTAGCTAAGTGTTTCTCAAACTTTTTGGTCCGCGACCCCCTTTTGAACTTAAAAAATTTCAAAGAACCACCCGAAAAATGGGTATGTGGAGAAAAAATTCCGGAGAGGGGTGGTTTAATGTAAATTCAGAAGGAGTTAATTTCTTTTGTTTAATTCCATTGAAACACTCATAATTTTGATTAATAGCTGATTTATTTTTATCAATATAAATCATATAATACAATATAATATCAATAGAAATTCAATAACATCATTGGATATCTTTGAACAAAATATTTATTCCATGTATATGTTTCGACATTAACTTAACTAAGTGTATTAAACATATTTTAAATTAAATTTAATGTGATGAGTGAGACTGCTTATTTTGGCACAATAAATTAAACCTGGGTTTAATATCGGTCAGTGCAGGTCTCATTGCGATTTCTATGTTGCTAAAACGAGAGCGTCTGTCACTTTGTTTTGATGTTGGTCATAATCATAATTGAAAATGCCATTTCGCATAAGTAAGTGGTTGCAAATAGTAAGAGAACTGGCATTACTAATTCAGCGAGTAGGGGATAGGTACTCTGTTTTCACACTAAACCAAAAATAATTCAATGTTTGCTTACTAAACTCGGTTTTAAGTTTTGTATCGCAAGTGAATTTGGAAAATTCTTCTTGGGCACTTAATAAGAGATGTTTCACTTGTTCCATTTCTAGAAAGAATGGTTTTTGAACCCAGATAAACTGTTCAGTATTTAAATCTGATAGAAAATATAGTATTATCTATTTCTAATGTCAAGGTTTCGATTAAATATTTATTCTTCTTCAGGGAAAAGAAAATTTTTTTCTTCCAAATTATTATGTTGTAGTATTTGTTGTAAATATTTCTAGAAACCTTAAAGCATTTTAATTCATTATATCGCTCCTCAACTCAAAAATCGAATCCCCGACTGACTCTCCCTTATTTTAATTTATAATACAGTCAAGTCTTCATTTTATTAAAAAAGTATTAATTTCAAGTTAGACAATTTTAAAAAGCCATTTTTTTTATGCAACACAATCTTTTCATGTGATTTATAAATAATCACTTAGGATGCAACATCGAAAACGTTAACAAAAAAATTGTTCTAATCAACTTCGAAAAAACGTGATTATTTATTTTTTTCATCTAACGAGTAAAAATTAAATAGTAATAATAACAACCAATGAAAAAAATAATAAAATTGATAGGTATAATTTTTTTTTTTTTAAATTTCATAATTTGATATTCTAGTAGAAATTTAATTCAGTTCTATTTTTATAAGATTATGCATTGCCCAAGGTTAGAGCGAAGGTGTTGAGAAATTGAACAAGGAGATTGTATTTATGCGTTTGAGTGGGTCATCTATATAATTGGAATAAAAACTCACCCACAACAGAGATAATTGATAAAATTTTCAACATTGACTTATTTTTTATATTTAAATTATTTTGGTACTTTTGCTACATTTGGCTCACCTATGTCCAATGTAAAGTGGGAGACATTCTAGAGAAATTCTCAAAAGCTAGGGATAAAATAAATTTTTTACCATTGTACATATACCTAATTGAATCAGTCTAAGATTGGATATAAGTATAATTTTTTTTTCGAGCTCTATTCATAATGAAACATTTCAAATAGTGTTTCTCAAAGTTTGGTAAAATTCTGGTGGTTCGTGATAGTCCAAAAGGTGGTATACCATTATTTCATATATCAACATCCCCATGGATTTCTAAAATTTTCGCAGGGTGAAAAATATTTTCAATTTAACTCTTCGAATTAAAAATACGAAATGGAACAGAACGAGTAATTGCAATAAGTGTATGGTATTACAAACTCGTAATATAATTATAACTTGGTAGGTAAGGCGGGTAAATATTTTCTACCTCTCTGTGTGTGTGTCTGTATATCTGGATTCTGATAATCAAAAACAATAAATTTTAGAAATGTCATTCTCTAATAAAAATATTTATATTATTTAATAAATTTTAGGATTTTTTGGAGCAAAAATACAGAAAATCAGAAAACAATTGCTTTGGTGAATTGAGAACTATTGAGCATTTGTAGGTAATTAATGAGCTGAAATTCAACACAATTTTTATTTGGATACTGCGCTTCTCTATCCAGTTTCAACATTCTAGCTCAAACTCTTTTCTAACAAAAAACAAAAAAAACAAAAAATTGTCGAATTATTCAAATTTGTGGAAAGCAGAGCTTTAAACGGTTTTCATTTATTTCTGCAATTTTATTAAATTAACTTATTTTGGCTTATTAAAATAGATTCAATGGTTCAAAAAAGTAAAACGAAAAAGTAGTGATCGAAAAGAAGAATCGGTTTGTGCTGGGATTAGTCAGTCAATCCTCAAGTGAGTTTCCACAGAGAAATATTAAAAAAGTTATTCGGAAGTATGATGACGATTATTTAAGAATGGGATTTTTTTAAACTAAAGATCCAATCACCCCTTCACTGTTAAAAATTTCTTATCTAATTTTACTATAAAAAAGAGAAGTCTGGCTTCAAAACCTTTTAGTAATAGTAATAATAGTAATCTTACAACATATTTTTTACTAATAGGTATCTAATAATAATTAATACAAGTAAAAAGTAAAGTTACAATTTATTTTTGTATTTTTACAATGAGTTAATGTGATTTTACCAATATAATATTTAGTATTTTTTTTTACTATATATGTTGTCTGTTACGAATCTTTAAAGTTTAAATAATAATGGCACATAACCATCTAATATTTTTCCCTCTCTTTCAAACAAACCAAGCGGAGCTGATTCATGAACCCATCACATATTTTTAAAACAAGCTTAAATTAATGAGATCGAGTCAGCAATTAATGAATTGTTAAGCCAAAGACCGAATGAAATAAAAGCCCCAGAGGAATCATTAAAATTTACACTTCTCATAGCAAAAACAAGCAAAGACATAAGTATTATGGTGAGAAACTTATAAAACCATCTGAAAAATTATTGGCAAATATTCTGATTAGAGAGAAAACAAAACAAACCATAGACAAAAATTTAGCTTAATTTAATTGGATGATTTCAAATATTAAGTTATTTGTTTAATAAAAGTTCACCTAAAAAACAATTTCGTTGAGGGTTGATTTATACTGCGAATAGGTATAGTGGTTTCTAAACCTATAATATTGATAGTTTTTTGTTTACGTTTTGAACATCCTCCACTTGGTACGCGAATTATCTATTTTTGAAAAACACTTTTATTACAATCTGCTTGCTCCTTGACCCAGAATGTATCAACTATCAATAAACCTAGAACGTGCATTATATATAAATATTAGCAATAATTTTATTTTCTATCCAATAATCTCATTATATTTAACAACTATAATTTGGAGATGTTATGCATATGAAAGCTATCGATCCCAAAGCACTTGGAAATCAGACCACAGTAGTTGCGAAATTTTTAAAAAGATGACAGTCTAAAACACTGTGTCTTCTAATTTCTCATTCAAGCAGTTCGGGTCTCAATGGGATTGATTGAAAAGTACCACAGTAAAATAAAGAAGGATATTGGGTGATCAAGCAGAAGAGACACCCTTTAATTTATTTCTTTAAAAAAACAACCCTTTCATTACAGAAGAGAAGAAAAGAAAGTGATACAAAACTGTGTATGTTAATGAATGTCGAAGGGTGAACCGCGACCTAAAATCGTGTACACCTACTTCCACTTCCACTTTCATTTCCAAGTGGAAGACAATAGATTATCTAATGAATTCCAAATAATTCCAAAGACGGTGTACACCTAATTCCAGTCGCGGTTCACCCATCGATGAATGTGCTTTAAGGATTGAAGATTTTAAGAGACGGGAAAGAGGAAGGCAGGGAGAAAGAGTCAGTCGAGTCTAGAAGCAAATGTCATGGGGGCAAACGTATTGGTGAATGGTTCGGCACTTTTCCATTTTGACTGGAATATGTGTTGTGTGTCTTCGAAATTTCATATTTAGTTGCTTAGAAATAGAGTAGAACATTTTTTCTATTTCTACATAAAAAAATTATATGTTATTCACTTTTATAATAAAGTGTTACTAACTACTGGAGAAATATTTATATTAAATAATCTTTGTGCCAAAATCTTTCTATTTCTAAAACTAAGATTAGATAATGGACTATCTAGCTGCAGAACAATCAGTTTAAAAATACGAGAAATCAGAAAGAATTGAATTGACGGGTGTAATCTCTCGAACAGTTTTAATTATGATCTGAAATTTGGCAAACATGTATGTATTAATAAAATACACCTCTATACCGATTTTCAACTTCCTAGTTCAAACCCTTCTCAGTGCCGAAAAGTGCCAAATCTCTAAAATTTGCGGACCTGGTACCAAACCTTGAAAGTTTTCACATTTACTCGAAATTTTAAGAATACGATGTTTCTATTAATACACAAAGAAATAAATTTGTACTGGCTTGAATAAAATAAAATTATATACTGTTGAAGCAGTCACGTGATATTTGTGAACATTTGATAACATTTGAACGAGAAATTATTATTTGCCAAGTGGATGCCATTTGTTAATTGAGCCTCTACTAAAAATGCAAGAAAGGGCTCCGGAAGTCTTGTGTTCTTTCCTCCACTCTATTATTACTATTCACTACTATAAATGCACAGGGCCATTTGGAAGATAATGAATGCATGAATGGACGTTTAGAGGCCAGATGGCAGCCAGAAACGTTAACCCTCGTGGATTTTCATTCGGCACACCTTCGAAATCAATAAGTCTCCTTTCGATGTCGCATAGTTTTTAATCTAAGGCATTTTCCGATATCGGAAAGTTTTAGCTGAATGCATTGAATAATTTATGACATCTAGAAATAATCGATTAGTCATTTTTTACGTTTATTATATACTTAATGTGTAGGTATATAAAATTACGCGCGAATTCCAGGACATCTTCATGACACATACATACTTTTAAACGACGAAAAATAAACATTAATGAAAAGAAAAAAAAATTATTCTTTCTTTATTAATAAAAGAGGAAAACAGTAAAAAAAGCAAAAAGGAAAATAAATCGTGGCGTTGTAAGGAGCACCTTCAAATTAAAGTTGGGTATAAGGGGTATTTAAACAAACTTCTGAGGTATATTTGAACAACTCAGCTACAACCGTTTATTATTAGTCGAATTTTACTTAATTTTCAGCATTTCTCATCTAAAAATTATAAAGATTGAAACCTTAAAATTTAATCAGTTCTTTGGAACATAAATTCAATAAATTTGGCACGAAGCAGAGCTTTCTATAACCTTCGTTGTTTTCATGTTATTGTGGGTTTCAAATCCAGCCGACACAATCAACAAAAAAATAAGGTTGAAAAATATTATTCTCAATGTCCTAAACACGAATATGCAATATATTAGGGTGAATCAAATACACAAGAGTCCCACTGAGTAATTTTATTCCCTTATATTAAAGTATAATTCTTCAATTATTAGTAGTTAATTTTTTAACTATTTGTTTATACGAGTCTACTAATGCTTGCATTTAAAATAAGCTTATTAATATAAATAATGATTAATGAGTTCTATACTAATTAAAAATACTCTATTGAATATAATTAACATTCAATTTAAATAAAACTTTTGAATGTCATTTATGTATTTTTTAAATTCAATATTAAAGGTAGGTATAACATAAATAATAATAAGTTTTTGTAATGCGCACGAAAAAAATATGTATTAATACTAATTATTTCACGAAATATAGTGAAAAACAAAAAACGAACTAAAAGATTATCACTTTGTGAAACACCACTATAACCCGTTAAATAATTCCTGTGTTTAATATGTTTCACTATAAACCAACACCGCTTTCCCTAAACTTTATATATAAAAGATTATCTAAAAGAAAATTTTGTGAAAATATTTTGAATACATTTTTTAATAATCTTGTATTTAGTCAAAATTTGAATAAACAAATGAGACAAAAGTGAGGGGTAGTACGGTCAAGAGGGTACTAGTACTACGGAATCGTAGTTTTTTCATCTTTTATTTCAAACCTAATATTTTATAGCAACCTAAAAATTAAAACAGAAAAATAAAAAAATAATTTTTGTGATGCGCCCTTGAAAATAGAGTATACAAAATATAAATATTTTACAAGTAAAACTTTGATTTATTGATTATTCAAAATTGAAATATATCAATCTCGAAACTGATGTTAAATAAGTATTTTGACTTTTTACTCTAAACCTTAATTTAAAATGTCATTTTTAAAAACTGATCAGAGTTAAATAATTAATTGAATTAAGAAATGTTTTTTGAAAAATTGAACTCTAAACTATGTCTCACTTGCCTTGTGGGTTTGACGCGCGCTGTCAATGTAAACTCAGAAGCACAAAGTACGAAGCACAGACTGCTAAGTGTTCAGCAGGCGATTTTCTGTTAACATTTATCCTTTGAAGAGAGAAGAAGTTGAGGGGAATGGAAAGACTTGGGAGGAGGCCCTCGACATGCTTCTCGAGGGGTGACGGCCCAGGAGGGGAAAATGAGACCTTTTCTTCAACTAGTGAAACCATTGTGTGTTTGTGGATGTGACGTCATAGACAACCGGTTCAGATGGCGTCATAGCTTAGCGCGTGGTCGATTACGATTCCAAAGCTAGAATCACCGATTAGCTCATAGGCTCAAATCAGGATTCCAACAGGTTTTTTAAATCTGTTCCATTATCTTTACTAAGAGCACCACCATTAACAAACTCGGAAAATTTTCCGGAAGAGAGTGTGGGGTGAAGGGGTTAAAATTAGAGACATATAATTATATTAATAAATTACATTACTAGGTACGATCGTGCCGGGTGGGCCGCAGTTTTGAATTCAATGGGAAATTTTCTTTTTTTTTTCTTTTTAGGGTTCCATTTAAAAAGTAAAACGGGACCCTAATAGTGTCGGAAGAATGTGGGTTAATCTGTCAATTTTGACATTCAATGAGGGAATGACATTTTTACAAAAATTAATAATACAAGAAACTAACGAGAGCTAAGGTAAACGCACCAGTAATGGTCCATCTAAGAGAAAAATTGAAGTAAAACTGAGTTTCCACTGCTGTAAAATTAAGCAAACTGGTCCAAATTTTTACCTGTCATTCTATTATCTGTCCTACACCTGTAACCGCAGTTTTAGCACTCTGGTTGCATTTACAAAAATAAAAAAAATATTTACCATACCTAACCTGTTGCACCAATAAATAATAGGCCACTATTTTATCCGACGTACCAGTAATGGGCCCCCAATAATGGGCCATCCATTAAATCTATTGTGTAACAATAATCAAGTATAATAGGAAAGCTACAAAACTATTAATAAAGTAAAGGGAGTGTAGTTTCACTGTGAAACTACATTCCCTTTACTTTATTAATTAATAAATATATAGAGTAAACTAAAAAAAATCTTTGTATTTTAATTTTTCTCCTTGTGAAACACCACCAACTCCAACCTAATTTAATTTTAACAATGTTTCACTATAAACCAACACCGCGTTCCCTAAATTTTAATTAATATCATGTTTCACCTAAAACCTACACCACTTTCTCTAAGTAAAACTACAAAACTATTATTAGAACATATTTTCTTATTACTCCTGAAGAGAGAGAGCTCATCGCTTGATTTAGTGGTCTAAACTCATTTTCATAAAGCAGATGACGCAGAAGAGATATCAATTCCCATGCATCAAAAAAATTTAAAGCGCCAGACGTCTATATAAAACAGAAAAATTTGCGTTAACCACAAAACAATATCATGTTATAAGTATATTTTCATAGATTTTTCAACTTTTCCTAAAGTCATTGAGGTTCACTTACTCTCTAGATGGGACCACCCTAAAGTGTTAAGTAAAAGCTTAGGATATCATAAGAAGATGAAAACATAGCCAACTATATTATCCTATATTAATATTTTGTTTGTGAATCTCTTAAAAATAGTCTTTAATGATCGAAAGAGTTAATGGAAAAATTACGATTATTTAAAAAAAAAAGAAATTTTATCAAAAAGTTATTTATAAAATTGACCTTTCGGGTGCGATCTGATATTTGCAAAGAGATCTAAAAGGAGTTTTTAACAAACATGCATAGGCGTAGTTAAGGAGTTTTCCTAGGGGGCCATATAATTAGCCACCACATGGTTTCAATTTCGGTAATCCGATTAGAGATCAACTAACTTTTTAGTAGAATTGACTAATTTTGGAAGTAACGAAATAATTTAATGAGAAATACATAAGTGATGCCTCGGAATAATGGAGTTTCGATTTTTCTAGGGGGCAATGAGTATTGTAGGGGGGCACTCCCCCTTACTCCTTCCCTAACTACGCCCATGCAAACATCTAATATATTATTATATATAGTATTTTGAATCTAATAGCTATGTTATGATTCAATTTATGATTTGCATGGAGAAGATTCAATTAAACCAAACCGCTTCTTTTTACTCTCACGTACTTTGCAAAGCATGTAATCCCTCCAAAAGCCCTTTTATAAGAAACACGCGTTTTTCGAACACCCTTCACCCCTTCGCTGTCCAGGCCTTTTAGGGGTTGCACCTTCTTGGTGTAACTTCTTCTTGTATCAATATCATAAAAAAATCTAACTAAAATTTTGCATTCACTTTCGAGAAGTTCTGTTTTTGAAGTCTTTTATTTCCAATACTATAAAAGTTAATTGCACTCGGAACAAGCCTACGTGATAGTATTCGAGGACCTTAAGATATAGAAACTGACTTTAGAAAAATAAAACGGGTTTTGTGGGCGTAAGAGTCTGAACTAACCAGAAAACTGAATGATAGCGTGTGTGCGTGTGTGTGTGTGTGTGTGTGTGTGTGCTGCTATATCTCATCACCAGTAAATCAGAAAGGAACGAAATTTGAAACTTAAGCTAAGTATTAAAATTATTTAAAAATCAAGTATAAAATGGTCTGGTAAAACATCTATGGTGTTTTAGTTTCTTCATCAAAAGTCAGAGTATAATTCAGCTAAATCATGTTAATAAGGCACACAAAAAAAGGTTAATAACATAGTGAACAATAATTAATTTGTTAAAATGATTGGACGCTTGTACGTGGGATTGTGGGTGGGTGGTCAAATTGTGTGTGCGTTCCACCACAAAAATCAATAAGGATAACAACGAAATTTCATATTTGGTTGTTTTCATATTGAAATCACTTGCATATATCAGATCACCTCGGAAAGGTCAATTTTATAAATAACTTTCTGATAAAATTTTCTTTTTTGAATATTCATAATTTTTCTATTGACTTTTACCACAATTTTTTTTAATTAAAGGCTACATTAACATATTTACAAACATAATATACGTTAATACACCACTAGCACATGGTGGTTAGAGAGGTTCATATGACATCCGAACCTGTTGTTTTAGAGTTGAGTAATTTTAATTGAAATCGGAACACTCATTTTTAAAAAAAATCTCTTCTTATTAATCGACCAATACTATTAAAATCCGTTTAATCGGGACGACTGCGTAATCTGCCTGATTGGCCAAGAGATCCAAAGTAAACAATTTGGCCTGCTCAATCTTGACAATATGGGGGCTTACCGGGGGGGGGGGGGGGGGGAAATTATTTTATTACGGGGGTCATTAGAAAAACATTCTGCTCTTTTGTAATTTTCCCGCGGAAGGCGGGCTTCACAGCTGGTTATATTTATATCATATTCGTATAATCCGTCTATATCGAAAACGGCTTAATTGATTTTGATGAAACAAACATTATTAACCACATTCAAGAACAAGGAATCGATCTAATCAGCTCTCAACTTGAGAAGACTCATTTTGATAACTGTTTTGTTAATTAAATCAATTACTAACACCTGAGTTAAAACAAATATCCATCATTAGTGCATCGCGTTTTTAACTTTGTGTCCAGAGATAGATACCCTGAAAATGGCCGGGGCGGATCGAAACATTGCAAAAAAATATAAATTAATTAACTTTATTTCAATTTTATTTAATCTCGGCTGCAAATAGAAATCAATCTATTTATCTGAATTTAAAATAAAAAATAATTTAGATATAACACTTTTAACTAAAAAATTACCGAGCTATGCTCGGACCTCCAGGTACTGACCATCATCTTCTAAGATTTCATTTTTACAATGTCTACTTTGAAGGCTTGTTGTAGACCTAAAACATTGTGTTTATTTTTATTTTTTTGCCAAACTAGTTTAAACCGAATATTTTCAAAAAATAAAAGCAAAACACCAATTTTTTTGCAGGATTACATCTGTTTATTGTATCAGTATAGGAAGTGAAATAAACCAGTGGGTGTCTAGTAAAGTTACGAGGAGTTCTTAAATCATGCTAAATATTTTTTGAATTCCTCATTATTTGAATCTCATCAAAATATAATAATACCCTTCTATTTTCTCAAAATATATTAGTTATGATTACTCTTTACTAAAATGATTATTCACGAATTTGTATTCATGTTACAAAATCATTTTTATGACCGAGATGAAGGCTTTTTCCTATCTCATGACATGTGAGTCAGAAAACCAGTGCTGACGATGACATCACTCTTGGGATTGCTCGATTAACAAAATGATATTATTAATAAAGCGATATTATGCTATATTATAAAAAAATATTTGCAAATTTGCAGACTTTTTTTCTTTAACTTTATTAAATGAAGTAGACATAAATCAAAATCGAAACATTTTTCGATGCAAGGGAATTTTTATTAGATCATTTAACATAAAATATTTTGTTTGCTTATTTTACCTTAGGTATATAAAATATAATAGGTTTTCTCTTTACTTTTATTTACTTATTTACAATTTTTAATTTAATTACTTTATTTTATTATCTTATTAAAACAATTTATACTTATTTAAAAGTGGTAAGAACCTTTTTAGTTTGAGGACAATGTTTTGAGTGTGAGACTCAGTGGTTAATTTCGATTTCAATAGAAGAGAATATTGTCCCAACACTCCTAACGATCATATCCCTTATTAGATTTTTTCCATAATCCCTGAGCAGTTGCGTAACAATAGGGTGCCAGGACGTGCAAAATTTCAGGGTCCCCCAGCCCGAGAGGTCCGCGAGCACAGGAGGACCCTAACATCTATTATTATAAAATTTAGTAAAATTTATTAGTTTTAAATTCAATTAATTTAAGTTCCCTACTAAAGTACAGACACAAATTAAATCAACAAATGTATCAAGATTTGAACGCATTTGTTAGAAAAAGATATCGCCCAGTTATAGAATGCATCCAAGAGTTAGTAATAAAGTCCTCACCAGAAGTAGACGCAGCCTTGTATCAACGCTGTCAACTATGTAAGTAATATTTTGTCTATGATTATTGTTTTGAACTTATTTTAATAATTAAAATTTTGACTAAGAATAAAATTGTTATTTCAACCCAATTCGCTCTTTAAATTAATAATTACTAGAAAATCAACGAAAATTGCACACAATAATTATTATAGCGTTTGTGCGTACTTTACGTAGTGATTTATTAAAAATAAACTACAACTTTGGTTTTGCTTCTTCACATTGAGGAGGGGCCCCATCTGATGAATTTACCACTGGCCTCAACGGTATAGTTACACCACTGCGAATTTCATTAAAAATTTTCATCCTCATACTAAGGGGCAGTCTTTATTTAGATAAAACCGCTTTTATTTTTGTAAAGTAATGTTTAATTTTCTCACAAAAAAATATTCGATTTTGAAATTTTAATCTTCTCTAGCTACTCAAAAAGTCATCGAAGCTAATTATTTAATTTAGGAAATTAAAATATCAAAATGTTTCTTCATTAGAGTTTTTTAATATGTAGATTATCTAGGGCATTAGAGCAGTATTTACTATATATTACTTTCCACCATTACTGCCTATCCCTCTGAGGAATTTATATATAATGACCTTTATTAAAGTACATATAATTTCCAACAGAAAATTTAAAATAAGTGAAATGTCTAAAATCAATAGTTTACCGGTTAAAAGTTATTCTAATTTTGTACAGTGAATGGATTTTGATGAATCAATAACAAATGTCTTGGATAGCGACACAACCTCTCGATACAAGAGACCAAAAGAATTATAAATGAGATCGAAATCGATCTTATTTTATCAATTTCATCTATCTGGTGGTTCACATTACCTTTTTAATATAAGAAAATAGCATTTTGATTAAGAATTTTGTAGTTTAAAAGAAATTTTATGAAATTTAATCCTCTGGCTACTTAAATAGTCATCGGAGCTAATTATAGATAATGAACTTTCTTTTACGAAATTAAATGATCAAAATGTTTCTTCGTTAGAGTTTTTTTAATATCTAGAATATCTAGGACGCTACATAAGTATTTATCTAGCTTTCCACATCGATTTCACCAATACTGCCTAACCCTTTGAGACACATATTTGTATAATGACGTTTATTAAAGAAAATTTAAGTTCAAACAGAAAAGTAAAAATGAGTGACAGTGTCTAAAATCAATAGTTTACCAGCTAAAAGATATTACAATATTGTAGATAGAATGGACTTGAATCAATAACAAACACTCTCTGTTGTGCCTAGATCTGACAGACCAAAAGAATTATACATAAGAAAGAAATAGATCTTATTTTATCGATTTAATATATCTTGAGGTTCATAGTAACTTTTTAATATAAGAAAATAGCATTTGGATTAAGAATTTTGTAGTTTAAATGAAATTGTATGAAATGATTCAATTTCTTCTCTCCGGGAGCAATCAACTAGAAATGCAAAAAAGTTTTATTTTTTTCTCATTAGATATTTATTCAAATCTATTGAAATGTCATATCTGTTTGTTAGCTTCATTTATCTTTTATATCGAATAATTATTATTAGGAAATTTGCATTTTAAAGGGTAGTTTATTTGAAGTCCAATTTGAAAAAACCCTAACAACTCCGTTGAATTTTTTTTTTTTTTAATATGAAATTAATATAACAATTAATTATTAGTAATTTAATTTAATTTTGAACGAAATCGATTTGATACTTTTTGAGAAAATCGTCAAAAACCCCGAAAACCTTCTATGAAAGGCCGTTTTAGAAACATTTTAAAATTCACCTCCATGTCACAGTCAATGTTTCGTTTCATTAGACTTTTTTAACTTTTTTCAAAGGCATCTCGTGCTTTCAAAAAACATCGTTTTTGAGACGGTTCAGATGGTTTTTGACCATTTTCTCAAAAAGTACTGAAGCGATTTCGTTCAAAATTGAAGTAAACTATTAATAATTAATTGTTTTATAATAAAATTTCATTTCCTATTTTTAAAAAAAAATTTCAACTGAGTTATTAGCGTTTATTCAAATTGGACTTCAAATAAACTATCCTTTAAAATGCAAATTTCGTAATAATAATTATTTACTATAAAAGATAAATGAAAATAACACACAGATATGAAATTTCAATATATTTGATAAATATGTAATGAGAAAAAAAATAAAAAATATCGGCATTTCTAGTTGATTAGCTTCCGGAAAGAAGAAATGGTATCTTTTCATAAAATTTCTTTTAAAGCACAAAATTCTTAATCAAGATGCTATTTTATTATATAATAGACATACTGTGAACCTTCAGATAGATGAATTCGATAAAATAAGATCGATTTCTATCTCATTTATAATTCTTTTGGTCTCGTATCGAGAGATTGTGTAATTGATTCACCAATTCACTGTACAATATTGAAATATCTTTTAACTCGTAAACTATTGATTTTAGACATTTCACTCATATTACATTTTCTATTGGAAATTATATGTACTTTAATATAGGTCATTATATATAAATTTGTGTACCTCCAAGGGTTAGACAGTAATGGTGAAATTTAAGTGGATAGTTAGATAAATACTGGTCTAACGCCCTAGATATCCTACATATTAAAAAACTCTAATGAAGAAACATTTTGATATTTTAATTAAAAGGAGAGAATTAAAATTTCAAAATTAAATAATTTTTTGGAGAAAAGTAAACATTATATAAAAATATTAGCGGTTTTAGATAAAGGATGCCTTTTATTAATTAGGTGAAAACTTATTGAAATCCGTGTCATCAACCAAATTCCATATTTTTTGATTCAAAAAATTACCTCATTGGGATTGAATTTTTATATTGAAAAATATTTACATTACCATAACGCGTAAACTATTGATTTTAGACATAAGTGAAAAATTAACTTTTCTGTTGAAAATTAAATCTTCTTTTTAATAAAGACCAATATATAAATTGCTAGAGCTAATAACTTGAAATTTATTTACAAATTGGTAAAAGTTTGTCCAATAATTAAATGCATTTTTAATTTAACATATATTTGCTAAATCTCTAGAAATAATTATTTGCATTTTTTTATACAGAGAAACAATTCTATTTGTAGTAGACTAATGGAAATAAGAAACTGATTTTCGATTTAAGCTAAGGTCATCTCTAAGACAAAGACAGTAACATGTTTATAAATGAGATGACATCACCTTTAAATAAAGAGCCGGCTCACCTAAAACTATTTATGAGACTGAAGTAAACCTTGGACTGTAAACATAATATTTTACCAAAATCACCTTCTTCGGGTTTCTATTTGATAGTAGAACAATTAGTTGTTTGAGGAGTAACATAAAACTAGTGAAGATTGAATCTAAAAATATTATTCTAATAAAGATTCGGCCAACTAGAGAAATGATGTTTTATATTCTGTTTAGACCAGAGACATAGCGCAAAATGCAGAACAACAATTGATACTATTCAAGTTTCCTTTTTAATGCTATTTTTATTTATTGTAAAGCGATTTTCAAAATAATACACTTCCATAGTAATAAAAGAAAAGTAAAAATAAATATTTATTTTTTATTTTTTGGAAAATTATTATTTACTTTGAGGTCACTTGACCTAGAATAAGTTAAAGTAAATAATAATTTTCCAAAAAAAAACAAATTACTTTTCTTTTATTAAAATATGTTTCACCTCGCACCAACACCAGACTCTCTAACAATTACTTCAATAGTAAATAGATTTCTATAGAAGTTTGTTTTAATTGCTTTATATATGGGAGATTGGGAGCTATAGAAGAGTTTCAATTAAAAACTCTACTCGTATTTATTAAAAAAAAACTAGCAAATAATTATTTCATTTAAAAATTCATTTTTGGTAAAAATTAAAATTAGCTTTATAATTATTTGATAGAATATAATTATTATTCTATTCTCAAACGCCTCCCAATCGATCACAAACCCAAGGGTCGAAAATAATTTTTTCTCCCGGGGCGCAATCACAACGAGGCCTCGTCGAAAGACAATTATTTGATAGAAAAGCAGTGCTACTATATTCCTATGATATTCGATACTCACCACCATAAAGAGGAAGTTCAAGGAAAAATTATTTAATAATCCTACTGCTTGACACAATAGGCTGTCAAAGTTTGCCAGACAGTCGGTAATCATTTCAGTATTAAATTAATCAGCAGTCTCATCTATATAATAAAAATGAATTTCTTTTTCTTTGTAAGCGCAGATCTCTCAAATGCCTGGGCCGATTTGGCTAATTTTTTTTTAAAAAATCATGGGTTAATCCGGGACAACCATCAACATCGGCTGCAAAACTAAATCGATTCGGCAAGAAGGCATGCTCTGTGTTTGATGGGATTAGAAAAGTGCGGTGTATCATGAGCTTCTAAAACCTGGTAAAACTGTTAATACTAATCGCAACAGACAACAAATGATCAATTTGAACCAGGCATTGATCAAAAAACGACCAGAATGGGCCAGAAGACACGGCAAAGTAATTTTGTTACACGACAATGCGCCTGCACACAAAGCAAAACTGGTTCAGGATACAATCAAAGCACTTGGCTGGGAGCTGCTACCCCACCCGCCGTATTCACCAGACTTGGCCCCTTCCGACTACCATTTGTTTTCATCGATGGGACACGCATTGGTTGAGCAGCACTTCGATTCCTACGAAGAAGTCGAAAATTGGGTGTCTGATTGGTTTAATTCAAAAGACGAACATTTCTATTGGCGTGGTATCCACAAATTGCCAGAAAGGTGGTCAAAATGTGTAAAAAGCAATCGTCAATATTTTGAATAAAAAATTTTTACTTTCCCATTAAAAAATAGCGTTTCATTTTCACAAAAAAAAACCCCCCGCTAACTTCATACTGGTATACCTAGTAGATATCTGTTAAAACAGTGTTTCTCAACCTTTTGTAGAGCGAGGAACCCTAGAGCACTTATATTTATTTCTGAGGAACCCTCTAGGAGTAAAATATGAGATATTAAATTTTTCGTCAAAATATCATCATCACGCTACTTTTATAACTTCCAAATATATGTAACATACCGCCGCCGATAACGTTGTTGCCACATTTTAAAAATTTGCTTTATTTTGGGAAAATTGAGTACAAAAAACGTGCATTTTAAATTACAATACCTAACATTTTTATTTTCATGAATAATATTATTATTAAATTTTTTTGATAATGCATTGGGGATACCTATATCGTTTGAATGTAAACCTGCTAAATCTATTTTTTATCATATATGACATATTAATACCGTTCGAAAGAAAAAAAGATGCAGCATCGTCCAAGTAAAACTTCTACTTAAAATTACGACCGTAAGTTGTAGAAAAAAAAATATGAAAAATAGTTTCTTTCCATAACAATAATATTAAATTTTGTTTGTTTTTTCTCTGCCCTGTATACTCATACTCATAAATAATATTCTCCTCTATTTGAAAAGTAATATTATTTCTAAATTCATTAATAACAAAATAATAATAAAACAATTTAAATGATGTTTTATTTTGTTACTAATGTAACGTAATCGTTGTATTATAAGGTAAGGAACTTTAGAGCAACAAAAACTGAGATAATAATAGTGCTGTTCATCGCATTCTTAAGTATCAATGGTTTTATTTGACTATAAGGTAATACTTAGACTATAAATTTACTTTTTTTTCTTTATATGACAAATTTTTTGAGGGGTGATACTACTAACTACTATTTTTGTTTTTCAATTTTTTCTTTTATTGATCTCTAGGCACAGGGAACCCCAAACCTCCCTTTGTGGAACCCAGGTTGAGAATCACTGTGTTAAAGCGTTAAGCTGAAATATAACACCCATATTTGTTTTAAAAAGTTTCATCTTTGAGTACGTTTCAATTTTCTGAAGCAACACAAATCGTTCGGTGGCGGAAAATTTCCAAATCAGCAGAATTCGAAGAAAGTGTGAAGAAGGTTCTTGAATTTTAAATTGAATTATCATTTTGATTTAAATGGTGCGCCCAAGAGTCAAAAAATATTTTCTCATTGTGCTTAAAAGTATCTAAAACGTGGAGAAAAATAATTTTCAATTATAATTTATTTTCTAATTGCTTGTCTATCTTCCTAGAATCCACTACCCACCATAACTCGAAAATTCATAAATATCCAAAATCTTTGTTCTTCCAATGGGCTCTCTAGATTTTAAACACCCCGTTCAAAATTCAGAAAACATAATTTTTTTGTTGGTATTTTAAGGCGGCGACATAATATAAGCATAAATAAACAGTTTATAATTAAGTTTATTAGGTATGTATAAATTACTAAGGTGGCTTTAACTTGAGAGCGGGTCTAATAGGAGAGTCTTCAAAAAGTTTTGACTTTCTCCTTCAATTTTTCGGTAATTGTTAGATCATAATATTTATATAAACTAGTCTTCGTATAGTAATAATAAATGTAACAATATTTTATTTTAGAGTTTCTAGAGTTCTAATTTATGTATAAAGAAAAAAAATAGATGTCAAGCCTGCTTTGAGAACCGAGAAAAACTCTAATTACCTATAATCTCAATATTTGGATATATTTTTTTACTTTACCATACAGGGTATGGTCAAGTATTGTAATTGTGCATGAAAAAAAAATGTTTTTTTTCCTTCTTTTTTTCGAAATATCTCAAAAACGGCTTGAATTATTTTGATTAAAAAAATTGAGCGCAACCATGGCATTTCGGTCTACAAAAAAGCCCTAATAAGGGAACATCTAAAAAATTATATTTTTCGAGATAATAATTGCTTTGTCAAAATGTCTGTTAGTCTGTTAGTCTGTTAGTTTGTCTGTGCGTTACCAAATTTTTGTGGACGAGCTAGCTCAAAAACTAGTGTGAATATCAAAACCAAATTTCACACGTAGTTTTGGTCCATTGAGATTAAGAGCTGATTAGATTTTGGTGCATATCGACTAAAATTAAGGGGGTGGAGGGTTAAAAATTAAAAATCCAGGCCATTTGAGCAAACTCAACCAAATTTTGTATACATAATCATTGGGACCCCATAAGTCTAAAAATGCAAAAACTAACCGCCCAAAATGGGTGGGGGGTGTATGGTCAATAAATGAAAATCTAAGCTCTTGTACCAAACTCAACCAAATTTTGTAAACATAATCAGTGGGCCCCCAGGAGTCTAAAAATGCAAAAACTAACCCCCCCTCCCCTACATGATTATAAATAATTTTATTAAATATTAAATATAAGTGAGGGGCCAGGTTGTATGGTAAAGTCAAGTGGATGGCCACATCAAAACACGTCAGCTTATTTTTTAATAATAGACGGATCAAAGTGTTCTCTCACCTTTGAATACCTCACATAATTAGAAAAGGATAAGTATATTAAATTTCGTAATCTTTTGTCATTGAATTTTAAACCGAAATGGATCAACTCAACATTTTAATTCACTAATCCTTAAAATAAATTTTGAGCTATTGCAATAGCCCCATGGGAAAATGAAACTCTAAAATTGCTCACAATTTCCCCCGTAGGTCGCACTTAAAAAAAAGTCACAAAAATTACATTCATATTCAAATGTAATGGAATTAAATAAATCTTGTTTGACTTTATTTTATTTAGAATTCATTTGAATGATTCATAGACAATGTAAGATGAATTAGATCCAAAGTTCTAATTGAACTATCAAACATTAACCACTCCTTCCGGAGATTATGATTATTTCATATGGCACAAAACACGTCACATATGAAAAATACAGAAGAGGATTTGATGAGCAGATTGACTAATCGTACTATTTTTAGGGTTAGACCACTCATGGTGGAAAATTAATACTAATCACTCTTAAGAATTTGAACCATTTGACCTAATTTTAACATGACATTTTTGGTTGCTATGTTTATGGTAGTAATCTTTTTTTTAGTATTGTCAAGATGTCTGATTTTTTTTTCTCAAGATAAATGTAGTCAAAGTCATTAGAATTTTCTATTTGTTAAAATTAAAATGTACTCCCCTGATATTGGTAATGCTAATGACTATAACTTTTGAGCTTTGGGAGGGAATTTCTGAATTTAACTCATCAGAACACAAGCCATGATAGTATCAAGCGCAGAAAGACTTCTTCGACGAACTAGCAAGTCAAGGGAGGTGGTAAAGGTCAACGGTATAGACCTATAGATGATCAAACAGTCAATCAGCCTGATAGCCCGTTTCTGAATTGCATCCAAGGTGCCAAGGGAATGCTTGGAGGCACCTCACGGGCGGATTTGGGCCTTGTAGAGTTATAAGCAGCAAGGGTGTCAAAAATAGCATGGACCTGAATAAGAAGGCAATTTTCCATCCTGCAGATTTCGCCACAGAGCAAATGTGTTTATTCTAAGAGAAGTCAGACGCGACTGAGACGTCCAATTTGGACAGCCTACAACACATCTTCAAGATATTTCAACCAAATAGTATGTCAGGAAAATTTTTATTTTTACGCCTAGAAATTAGACAATATTGAGTCTTATTCGTATTAAAGCTGATTAAATTTTGAGAGTCCAATTTTTTTAATGAGTTAAGTCGAGAGTGATTGAAGAAACAATATTATTTCGATTTTTTTATGGGCGTGAGAAAGCGCTGTGAAGAGTGATAATAAAAAATGTTCAACTTGTTTTTTTTTTTTAGTAATTTAATTTTTAAATAAATTTAAAAAATATAAAAGATTTGATATAAGAAATACAATTCTCTAATTCAGCATTCTTCTTCTTTAATTCTTGCCTAAAGAGGATATCCTAATTGAGAAGGGATTAAACAATACTTAAAATATTTCTTAACATCATCTTCTCTTCAACATGCCATTTAGTCTCAAGTGTGTAATTCTAAACCCAATGAGATCAATTTATGACGTTATATTTTTTGTGAATAAAAAACTGTTCATTGGTTGTTGTTGTTGTTGGCCAAGCTTTCAATCTGTGGAGCTGGGCATTCTTAGTTGTTTAGCCATTGCTTTCGGGGTGATTAACTCCAGTGCCGAATTAAGACACCTTGGGGCCCCAAAGCTGTTGAAAATAGGTATATAAATTAAAACAAATCGAGTTACTTTATAAATTTTATTTATAATAAATATATACCTATATAATTAAAATCACACATTAAATTAATGGTATAATTAAAAATTAACTTTTCTTACTTTCGAAGAAGCAAATTTGTTTATTATTTCAGAAAAATTACTTTTTCTAACAAACTCGTTTTCCCTACATATTAGGCTTAATGAGTTGACCCGATTTTGAACCATTATGTTTCTTTTTTCATTTTTAATCAAAGATAATTTTGAGAATAACCTATCCCCCTCACTGACGGAACAAGACATAGTAAAATACATAATTATTAAATCAAAGGACATTAGGAAAGCAAGTATTTAATGAAATTTCTTTTTAATATTGAAATCAAATAACGTGTCATTTTCTAGTATTTTTGACTGACTTTTTCCACTTCTACTTCACTCTTTAAATGATCGTGAAAATTGATTAATTCATTTCCAAATTTATCATCTAGAATCTAGATCGTCTTTATACTTTTCTTTTACTAGTTAGCTGCTTTTCATATTACTGATGAATTTGAGTTATTACGTATAATCAAAAAGGACTGAAAATTCATTATGGATTTGTTTGTAACTAATAAAATGATTTTCTATTTCAACAATTACCTATTGTACTATCATATTACCATATTATACTATCACAAATAACTAAGTAAGTTTCTGTTGTAAATTAATCTCCTGGTATAAATTCGTGTTCATTAGTAGATTTTTCATCGGATTGTAATTTTCGATCTATTTTCTCTTTTGTTCTGTACTATGTATATTCATAATCAAATTTTGAGTCAATATCATTCTCATAATGATTCTGTACTTTTTGTATAATATTTTTGATTTTATTCTCAAATTGCTCCAAATAATTTCGCACTACTTTTATAAATTCTACTAGACTAAATTCTAGATGAGTTTTATAATATTTTTTAACACTAACTCTTCTTCTTGAAACAATAAGTTTACTAAAAAATAGGGTATTAATTTCTTTTATTTATAAAAAATAAATTACCTACATTGATCTAATAGAGTATTTCAAAATTTTTGACCCTAAAGCTGGGGTCCCATAGGCACGCACCCAGTGTGCCTTGTGGATAATCCGACCCTGATCAACTCTCTCTTATTATGGTTAATTTTTAGGGTTCTGAAAAAACGTAAAACGTAAGCATAATACTGTATCCAATATCTGCCCGTTTGTCAGAATATTGTTCGTAAATTAAATAAGATACAAACTTTAAATTTATAAGGTATATGTATTCATTTTAGTCAAAATCAAAATTGTTATTACAATTTTTAATCAGATGATTATTTTTGAAAAACTCGAATTTTAGTGGGATGTGGGATATCATTGAAATAAAAACTACCATATATAGAATTAGGCTGAATTTTTAAATCTCTCCGGCTTTTATTTTGCCTTTCTATTTCTTCTGTAAATTTATTTCATCCAAGCATCCCATATCCAAACGGTTTTTTCATTAATAAGCTCAAAAAATGACCCGATCAGAGAAATGATTAGTAGGATTAATCAAGTCAGAACTAATTGTATGAATAAATTGTGAATTACTAGGGTGTAAACAGTTTTTGAAATATTCATATGAAGATAGAAAAACAGAGAGTCATTCACGAATGGGACTCATAATCAAGGGTTCCGTATTTAATATAAGTATAACAGAAGTTTGCTGATATCGCAACGGCCCCTAAATCTCATGTATGAATATCTTTTCAAAATATTTATTCATGAAAAAATTAGGGCAATATTAAATTGGGGAACGAAGAAAAGATTTTTTTATATTATAGCCAAAAGGATCAGCCGGGGTACGAACCCGGGATCTTCGCATGTGCCTTAGCTCCTATGTCTTCTTAGGCCCTGTATTTCAATGTCCGTTTATTCTTGAGATCAGACTTAATCTTTGGTTGATTTTTTTCGAAAGCATGGTTGTCAAGTATACATTTAACCAATTCTTCCATTTAGCAAAGCGAAGCTTAAAATATGATTGAAATATGGGCTCCGCTTAAATTTAATTTTCGCCTGGTTAAACTCAAGAATAAACGTACATTGAAATACCAGGCCTTAGCCACTGATCTCCAAACTCAAGCTAATACCTAATTATTTTGATTAGTTATGTCCATCGATTAAATTATTGAAGTTGTTATAAGGAAATAAGGACTATATTTTTTATGCAGATAATTTATATTTTATTGCCTATTTGTCTATATGAATTATGAAATTTCTTTAATCTCTTCCTCGTTCATTTTTATCAGCTCTGTAGTGGCCTGACTATTTTTGAAATATAATCAGGGCAATATATTCAAGTATACCGTTTCTGGCCATTGTGTATCTTTAAATGATGTAATTTTTATAGATACCAAAATATGATGAAAAACACAACTTTAGACCTTCGTATGTACTCTATTTATAAGGTAAAAATACTAAAGATTTTAAAATACCAAATAAGCCACAAATGTGATTTGTAAATATGCGCTCAGAACGCTGGTCTTACTTAGTATCATCAGAGGGCAGCTCTGCCCATTCCTTCTGATGCTCCTCACTTTACAAATATATAGTCGTCTTTAACTTGCTGGGCTTAATTAAAAATCTAGTAATTTTAACTTTTCCCATGAGAAAGGGTTCTCCGTGGCAGAGGCACTCTATCCTCTCAATGACTTCGTCTCTTGAAAGGCTAATCTTATTCATTAAAAGTAACATTCAAAGAGTCACGACTTTATTATCATTATTAATATTTTTTATTATTAATTTAAATTCTACGCACAACAGAGCTTATCTTTTATGTAGAGTATATTTTTTCTTATTAACATATTCTAAATGGAATTTGTTTTTCGGTCATTAATTGTAAATTTTCTAGTGTTTTTATATTTTTGTCAAGGTAACGAAGCTCGGGGGTGTCTTTCCAAATGAAGCACAACCCCCCACCCCCTTCCGCCAATCTAATCTGACGGGGTCTCTTGCCTGTAAGGATCTCATTAATCCTCCTCGAACGTCGTGTCGAGCATGACTTTATCAAATTTAGTTTGTTATCACAGGTAATTTTTCTAATTAACTGTCTTTCTCAAGGTAAGGTAGGTGTCTGCCGGCCTCCTCGCTCGCCTCGTCGCCTTCCTCGCGACTTTTCTCAATGAGGTCACGTGCCGAGCTCATCAAGAGAGATGGATTACCAAAGCCTCTTTCGAGACACACACACACTCTGAAACTAAAGCATATTATTCGAAATAAGTCACCTTTGGATGGCATATCATTTGAAGAGCAGACTCTAGCTTAGACCGGAAATACAATTTTTGAGGCCCCCGGAATCGAATAAGACCAATTTTTTTTTTAGCAAACACTCTCTATGAATATTCGTATATAAGTATGTAGCGGAGGGTGTCTTAACTAGAGACAAAATTTGGTTTTCATTTTTTTGTAGTCTTTCAAACGGAGGTTTTTTTTAATTTTTCCAGATATACTTCTTCATTAATATTTTAGGTTATATAAATTTTTTTTTCTCAGCTCTAGCTTTAATCGTTTACTAGTCAGAATTATTTTTTGTTTAATTTGTAACTAGGTAGGTAACTAACTCCCTAGGTACATCACCCTGATATACCTAAGGACTGTATATAGAGGGATATAAAAAATGCCAAATTTAAGAGAGTTTATTTATTTAAAGACTTATAACCATAAATTTACATACTTAGAATAAAATATATAAACTCATTACAAAATTAAATCAAAATTAAAGTTTCAATTTCACAAGTCATACCACCAACTCGTTTGACACCTTTCTGAGCAATAATTTTGGGAGAATTTTGAATCGTAGAAAATCCTATCTCGTCTATATTGTAAATTTTTGTAGGAGCTCAAGAATTGACTACAAAAAACATGATGTATCTAGGGACATAATTCTATCCCTGGGAACATCACAGCACATGTTTTTTAAAAGAGGTTGTTACATTTTTTAGATTAGGTTTTAACATACAGAAACATAACCAAAAGAAAGCTTGACTTATGTGCTATCTAACCATTATAAATACTGAAGATTAAATTGATGTATACTTACTTAATGAAAAAAAGAAAATGAGGGTAAAAATTTACTTTGATTGTCTGAAATCGAAAATTCTTTGATAAAAACAACACTTGGTCTTTAAACATAAACACTTGCACATGAGAATAAAGAAATCAGAGAACCAGAATAGCCTCTACAACAATTCTAAATTTACCCCTTCCCCTTCCCCTTTATTGACTTTGTCCCTAGGTACTACCACCTCCCCTATGTATTTGGCTAAATGGGCATTTAGTTCCCGAGGCCAAGGGGGTAGAAAAAAATGTATGCATTTTTCACCGGAAATACAATTTTTGAGAATCCTTGAATTAGGTATATAAGATCATTTTTTAGCAAAAGTTTTGTACGTAAATACCATGTATGCATGTATAAATTGAATTCGTTTGTTGAGTGATCTGCTTACTATTACAACAAAACGAATTTACTGAAATCCAATCGGGTATTTGAACCCATAAGAAATAACAGATAAAATATTTCTAATTAATCGTAGATTACCATTTGAATGAAATGTGTAATTGTGTGTGTTATTTTTTGTAGAGTTCTGAGTGATTTTCATAAATTTTATAATAATAAAATGTTATGTTTGATTTTATTGTTAATCAGTGGGAGATTATAAAATTATTGCAACTTCAGCTCTCAGCTCAAGGGTCTCCTTGTTGAGAGTTAGCATGAATGTCATATTTATTAATTTGTTTTGTAATATGTACTATTTTTGGCATTTATGCAATGAATAAAATTATTATTAATTTAAAAGACTTGTGATATAGGTCAAACCTTAGAAACTATAGTCGCAAACAAATAAATTATAATTGAAAAGTTTTTGTTTTGCCGAGAGTAGCAGAGTTGTTGTTTCTCTTTGTGAAATAAATTATTTCATTAAATTGAAGGGTTGGTTTTGTCACAAATATAATAAAACAATAATTTTAATAACTATTAGAATTATTTAATTGATAACTATACAGTTTCGGTCACCACTGGTCGACCATCCTCAGTAGTTCTAAAAATTGAAATGAAACACTTATTTACATTTTTTCTTTTTATAGAGAATTATATAACACAAATTTTTTTTTTTTTTTTTATAATAATAACCAACCCTTCAATTTAATGAAAAATTTAAATCAAGTCACTTAAGTTCTGGAAGAAATTTAAGAAATAAATTATATAATTATCTACACAATTATATTTGATATACACATATATATGTATATGTTGCAGTAAAAACCCGTTTTTTAGTAAGAACGGGTACTTACTAGTTAAAATGCGTTTTACTGAATACCTTTGTGGCAACTAGAATTTACTGATGTTGGTTGAGTTTGGTTCAAAGGTCTAGAATCTTCATTTTTGACCTTCCGCCTCATTTCGGGTGTTTATTTTCAAAGTTTTTTAAACGAAAATGTCAAATATTACATTCTCTACAACTTTCCTTTTAATGAAGATGTAATTTTTGACATTTTCGTTTAAAATTTTTTTTTGAGAAGGTCAAAAATGAAGATTCTAGACCTTTGGACCAAACTCAACCAATATCAGTAAATTGTAGTTGACATAAAGGTATTCAGTGAAATGTGTTTTTACTAGTAAGAACCCGTTCTTACTAAAAACGGGTTTTTACTTCAACATATATATATATATATATATATATATATATATATATTTATTTTTACCAAGTAGAGGACAACCTCATTGATTTCTCTTTATGAACAATTATTATTGACTTATTTTTTTTACTTTCTGTTACAAAATAATGTAAATTAAAAAATATTGTAAAGAAATGACTATCTATTTGAGAAAGAAAGATTGAATTTTTTCTCAAAATCAACTTGTGATATATAATCAATTAATTTTACGAACATTAATTTAGGTCATTTATCAAAGATTTTAATAGATATGTCTATATTGCATGTAGGAGGGTCTTGTCCCCTCGGGAGTCGAACCCAAGCACTAGTACGCTTTTCGGGCAACTAGTCAGACCCTTTTCCAATCTGTTTGAATGGAGTGAAAATACTTGGCTTTCGTTATAGTCTAATATTATATGTTGCATGTTTGGAGGTGATGGTCTCAGGGGTCTGACTAGTTGCCCGAAAAGTGTACTAGTGCTTGGGTTCGACTACATGCAATATAAACATATCTATTAACATCTTTGATAAATGACATATATTCATGTTCGTAATAAAAAATATTGTTTTCACCCCTCCAAGTGTTCTAACGATTATCGATCCCAAATTTTAAAAAAATGATATAATATAATTCTCCTCCTCACACGATCCCACTTATTTAAATAAATCTATTTCCACACAAAAATATCACATTGCTGTAGATTATAGAAAAAAAAATACTTCCAGATTCATATCTAGAACCTCATTTCTGTAGCTGTGCCAGGACGAAAATGAGGCGAAACTTTTAAGAGAATATGTATTTTCTGGAGTTTACAGGTATACATTTGGAGTGTGGTTTTTTAAGAGGAATAAAATTTTTGGACCGAGACGCCATCCGCCCTGGCACCAGCCCGGAGGACCGAGCTTCAAGGTCGTGCCGAAGGCACGCACGAAAAGCTCGTATATATTATCTATATTGAAATTAGTTGGATGATGAAAACAAGTCAAAAACTCTATTTATATATGTTTTTTTTTTTCAGTTCATATAAATCAACTATATAAATATTGTATTGGATGTATTCAATAAGAATCAATTAAAAACATCAACAAAAAACAAAAAGGAATAAAAAAATAAATAAATAAATGTAATTAAATAATAAATAAATAAAAGGGTATATTCAAAAAGGTAATTGGCCAAATGAATCACTTGCCTTTATTTACAAAAAAAAAGTAAAAAAAAAAATCATCGATATAACCTAAATATTAATTGAATTATTTTTCAAAGGTTCACAGAGAGAGATTGATTTTTTATTTATAATTCAATTATCAATATATGTATAAAAATTTTACGAGGGCATATTCATATGGTAGTAATCTATAATTTTACTGTAATACAGAAGAAACGTTTCAAGAGAATCCATTATCATTTTTTCTGCTCGTTTCTTAATTGCATTCGAAGTGGTCTATTGTTATAATCTTATAATTAATGAATGATATAAAACGCTTATATATGTATATAATTTTACAAACCACGTGTTTTTTAATGATATTGATGCGACCAGGTCTTATACTAAAAAGGGTCATTAAGAATTCGTTTGGTTTGAGTCTCGCATCATGAAAAAAAGACCAATAAATTTCAAAGATTGTGTCGAAGGCTGAAGACTAGAGATTTTTATAATAATTCAGGATCTGAGGCACCATTATCTCAGCCCTTAGGCTAGAAATATTCTTTTAGGATGCATAGAGCAAAATCAAAAGATTCTGGCTTGCAATTTGTTAACATTCTTAGAGTATTATATATATTTTTGACACTTGATAAATACACTAATTTTTAAAAACAACGCAGGAGTCGTTTTTGAGAAAATAAAAAAAAAACGAAATATCTTTCATGTAAATATCCACTTCCGGTTTTCCGATTTCAACCAAAATCTTCATGTACTCCTTCTAGCCTATATCGAGCTTAAGTTTCGAATTTCTTAGCTCAGAGACTTGGTTGCCAAACACAGAGGGAGGGGTACATTCTTACCTAAGTAAACATCAACTTCCGGTTTTTCTATTTTAGTCAAAATCTTGTGATACTTTTTGTAGCGCCTAGATAGCTTAAGTTTCAAATTTCAAGACTCTGCGACTTTACGGAGACGAGATATGAACGATTAAAATATTTATTTTACTACATGACTAATTTACAACCCCTTTCTTTATTTAAATCATATTATAAATTTGACACAACTAATGACATTTGATAAATACACTAATTTTTTAAAAAATCGTAGGAGTCGTTTTTGAGAAAATAAAAAAAACGAAATAAAGGAAGTGGGTGTAAATTAGTAGTGTCGCAATGACTTCAAATAAATGACACACCAGTTGATTCTGACTATGTTCCTGGATTCAGATTCTGTGCTAAAATATTTGTATTCCCAATACTGTGAACTGATTAGATTTTGGGGTTTCTAACTCCAGATTCAGATCTTCTGGTTAAAAAAATACAAAGTTATTCAATAAATACTTATGATTTTTGAATAATTTTTTAAGATTTTAATCCTTGTCTATTGTAAAAAATAACAAACAATCGAACAGGTGGGTTTTGAATTAACATAGAGGTGACCACAGAGGGGGGGAGGGGGTTAAGACGCAGAGTGCGTCATTGAAATTTCAGCGGTGGGGGGGGGGGGGGGAGGTTTGAAAATTGTTTAATTTTAGCATTATATGCTAAAAATAGTAACGGCCAAGTCTTATAACTTCAACAAAAGGTAATAAAAAAACTTTTCTGATTCTTTATATTATATTATTAAAAAGGGGGGCTACTTTTCATGAAATTGGGGGGGGGGGGGTGAGTCATGAATCTAGGGGAGCGCACCCTTGATTACCATTTAATAAATTAATTTATTCACCGAAATTACAAATACCCTACCGAATCATGAAAACGTTTCATTTTATCTCTCCTATTTGTTATTTAAGGAGGTTCGGGACTGTTTATCATTTTTATAAGAAAAGGAAATTTTTACCATTGAATCATGAATTAAATATTTATTCCCGAAATTTGAAGTTGATCATCTGTCCCATTACCGAGAAATAAATTATTGAAAATTGTCCTTTTAACATTAAAGTAAATGGACCAAGCTTTTATAAGGACTATAACTTCTTTACAAATTATACCATTTTCAAGAAATTTATACAGATCAATAATTCAATTTTTATGAATCGAATGATATATTTTTCAATATATTTGACAGTCTAATTAATTACTTATTCATAAATATAAAAATAAAAAGTTATTTGCTGCCAACAGAATATGACAAAAGCACAAGTGTAGAATTCCAACTCTATTTCTTGAAATCGTTTTTGTGTTAAATAAATGTTTTTATAATGAAAAAAAAAATATCCTAATAATCTTTTTATTAATATTATCAAAAAAAAAAGATTTTTATTCGAAATTATCCTCATTATTAAGAATTTTTTTTATTAAAAAATTTAGTAGACAGAAGTTGTCACTCTGGAGAAAAACAAAAGATTTTTTCGAAGATCAACAAGATAGATGAGCTATATCGAACTCCCTTAAGCCGAAAAGTGAAAATCTAGGTGTTTGTGCATAAGCCTCGTCAGAATATTTTTTGAATCTAACGCTTTAAGTGGATAATCATTTTTTCGAATATTTTTGATTTTTAAGGTTCACTTTATTTAAAAAAATAAATTTCGACAGATAAAAATGATTTATTTTTTATGTCACAGTATATTTGATAAAAATCATAAAATCCCCTTATCTTGTTGGTAAAAAAATATATAAATAAATAATCTTGTTGCCCATCATCAATTGTTTTTACTTTAATGCACGAGCATTGATGATAGATTCGTACATTATGATAGCGATATCATAATACAAATGTTTCATAATTTTAAATATACAATCATGAACAATTAAATATAGTAAATTATTAAGTGGATATTGATGAGGCAGTCCAAAAAAAGAAGAAGATAATTTACACTATCTTTTTATTCATAAAACCGACGTTTCGGAGGATATTCCCTCCTTCTTCAGGGTTTTGAAAAGTCAGTGAAGGAAATCCAATGCGGCATTCCCCTCTGTCTCCTCTTTCAGTGGCAGTAACAATAATATCTTGTATTTCATTCTCAGCAGAATTATAATGTAATAATTATAATGTAATTTTTGGACTGCCTCATCAATATCCACTTAATTCACTTATCAGTCCGTCTCCAAAAATTACTCCAATCTTATAGTAAATTATTTATCCAATTATTGATAAAAACAATACATTTAGTAATTTTTCTTGAAATTTAAGTGAGTGTAAAAAATATTTATTTTATTTTAGTGTCACAGGGAAGTGAAACACATCACATAAATACTCGTATATAACTATGAATATTAAATAAAAAGTACTACAGGAAGACTGGTTAAAAAGGGTTTGTTTCTGAAGCCAAAAATGTCCACAATATCTAATAAAACTTTTGCTCTGAGACTTAAGTTATATGAAACTTTTATCTCACCGTAATAACAGCATTCAATGAGAAGTATCAAACATTCTATTTTTGCATAAGGAGCGAGATTAAAATTACCAAATAATAAAAATTATCGTGCTTAGAAATGTCTGTGGAGTGAAAAAAATATAATTTTTTCCATCTCTTGATTCATTTTTTCACGTTAAACCAGGAAGGAAAAGTTAGTTCTTTCTAGTACCAAAATTTCTAAAACGAAGACTTAATTAGATTTTATTTTAGAGAGTTCAAGTTGCCGATAGAAATAGATTTAAATTTTCTAAGAAAATCCACAAGAGGGTTGTCAATTATTATTAGATCCGAGATGGAGCGGATTATTTTTAATTACAGGTTAGCCAAATGACACGGATAGCTATTATTGGCATTCGGGTTCGATTCCCGAGGGGGTTAAAGACAACCCTTCTGACATATAATTAAAAATAATCCATTTCCCATTTCGGATCTAATATAGAAACACCTTTTCTTAGATTATATTTTAAGCTTTTTAATTGCAGAAAATTTGAAAAAATTGAATGATTAATTCGGTCAAAGCTAATGAACTGAAATTTGAATTCATAAACGGCACTTCTATGTCAAGTTCAACTCTCTATTTCAAACTCTACACAAAGACACAAGTCCCCAATCCTAAAATTTTTTAAATAAGTTTACAAATCTAAATATATTTATTTGAAATCGAAAAATAATAATTAGGGTAAAGTAGGCATCTACTATTATATTTTAAAAACTAGAGAAATTGTTGTAAATAGAAACAAATTAGATTGAAATCATTAAATTGCAGCTTTGGTTGAAGAACGTTCATGGGCGGCATTGGAAATTTGTTTAGAGTACTTGGAATTGAATTCTGGTGCGATTCTTATCACTCAGTCTGCTTTTAATAATAATAATAATTTAAATTCGTTGAAGAATGATAAGAAGAATGAATTGAAATTTCGAATATGTATTCTCTATCAATTGCTCCTTGTTAGATATCAAATCACTTGAATTTTGGTCGGAGGAATGGTTGCTTGAACTCAACCCATACTCTGTACTTCACCTTGAAAAAACAACCCTCGTAGAACCTAGTTCTTTTCTCGAAGTCCATCACAAATGATGGAAACTCTATATGATTTGGGAGAGAGGACAGCTGAAGTGGGTAACACAACTAACCCACATTGATAAGAAAGCAAATGTCGGTGTTAGTCAAGAAGCAAGTTAAGCCTTCAGTGACCTATCTTTCAATTTACTAAATAAAATCTTTATATGAGGCGTTAATTTCGCCTGATTGAATTAATCAGGTACCGGTATTTTAACTCTAGAACGCCTAAGCCGACCTGTCAGGTCCGGTCACACCTTTTCTTTTCAATAACTTTCAGAAAAGGGGTCTCATAAATTCCACGTTTTTAATTATATAATTAATACATAAAATAAACTGCAACGGATCGTTGCTAAACTTTATCCAAATTCATTTGAAATATTAATATGTTTGTTCCTTTATTATTAATCAGATATTACTTGCAATTTGTAGTTCATATTGAAATTAATTCAAAAATAATTCTCATTTAAGAGTCGAGGAATAACCATTCTACATTGGATTTTTGACGTTTCGGTTTTTATTGGTAACCATTGCTGAAGACATAGAGGAATCGACTTAAAATCAAAAATAGCCATCGATTCTCATCTAATACTTGAGGAATAACAATTCTACATTAGGTTTTTGTCGTTTCGATTATTATTGGTAACCATTGCTGAAGACATGGAGGAATCGACTTAAAATCAAAAATAACGATCAATTCTTATCTAATACTAGAGGAATAACCTTATTGCATTCCATTTTTGATGTTTTGACTATTAATGGAAACCTCTACTGAAAATGTAGAAGAATCGACTTAAAATCAAAAAGACTAAATTCTTTTTTGGTAAACAACTCAAGCTTGAGTTGTTTGCCATAAAAGAATTTAGTCTTTTTGATTTTAAGTCGATTCTTCTACATTTTCAGTAGAGGTTTCCATTAATAGTCAAAACATCAAAAATGGAATGCAATAAGGTTATTCCTCTAGTATTAGATAAGAATTGATCGTTATTTTTGATTTTAAGTCGATTCCTCCATGTCTTCAGCAATGGTTACCAATAATAATCGAAACGACAAAAACCTAATGTAGAATTGTTATTCCTCAAGTATTAGATGAGAATCAATCGCTATTTTTGATTTTAAGTCGATTCCTCTATGTCTTCAGCAATGGTTACCAATAAAAACCGAAACGTCAAAAATCCAATATAGAATGATTATTCCTCAAGTACTAGATGAGAATCAATCGCTATTTTTGGTTTAAAGTTGATTTCTCTATGTCTTCAGGAATGGTTACTAATAAAAACCGAAACGTCAAAAATCCAATATAGAATGGATATTTCTCAAGTATTAGATGAGAATCAATCGCTATTTTTTATTTTAAGTCGATTCCTCCATGTCTTCAGCAATGGTTACTAATAAAAACCGAAACGTCAAAAATCC
>JALMQS010000187.1:1287472-1302157 GCA_024734495.1 Forficula auricularia
ACTAGATGAGAATCAATCGCTATTTTTGGTTTAAAATCGATTTCTCTGTCTTCAGCAAAGGTAACGGATAAGAAAACAACGCAGTTGCTATGGTTACTCATAAAAATTCCTCCCAAATTTTTAGCATTTCACAGAGAGAAGCCTATCCATTCTTACTTAAGCAAGGCTAAATGAGCTATATTAAAACTTTCAAATGAATAAATTTTAAAGAATTTAAAATATTAAAAAAGTACCATCTTACTCTAGAGTAAAGTACTTTAAAATATAATTTTACTAAAAACTTTATTTAACCTTTTTTGTGGTCCCCAAGGTACTTAATTAGGATATTAAATTTCATCAAAATTGCTTAAGTCATTTTCAAGATATTTAGAAAAAACTAAAAAAGTACCGAAATAAAGTACTAATGTTTGTGGGCCGATATGTACCAAAAACTAATCAGCGCTTCATTTTGTTAAATTAATGGTAGGTTTTCAATTTCATTTCAATCGGTTCAACGGTGTGGAAAAAATCGTGGGCCAAAAAAGCGATAACATCCATCCATACATCCATCCATACGCACGCACTAAATGAAAAAATTGCACTTTTTGGCCTCTCGACGAGACCCCATGTAATTTTTGGCAAAACCGTCACGTGCTAATATTCAACCTAATTGAATACTACAATTTGTGACTTTAATTGAGTCCATGGGTTCCGTAGTCTTTACCTGAGGACCCTTTGAAGCCACGCTTGCCCCGAAAGCGATTACAATACTTTACCCATGCTTTGCATTGGATAAAGTAAAAAGTATTTTTAAAGGGTTTTCCTAAGAATAAATTTCATATACCTAATTTTTTCATTGAACCATTTTACAAACACAGTCATAAGAAGAGCCTCTCAGGGCCGGGGTTTTTCTGTATATTAAAACAGTAAAAACTATTGATTTATTATATATTTTTATAAATCTTGATATAAATTAATAAAATAAAATGAATATAATTATTGAAAAATGTATTATAAACGAATTAAACATATAGTGGGACTGACGGGCCGTGACTTTGTGTTTGTGAAATTCCTCATTTGGTCTGAGACTTTTATTTGAAATACTGAACTTGCCAAAGCTAGAGGACTTAAAAAGAAAATGACATTTTAGGATGTTATAAGACGAGAAGTGAACTGCGATTAGAATTAGGTGTACCTACACGTCTTTGGAATTATGTGGAATTGTTTTGGAATTCATTAGATAATGCCCCTTCATCTATTGTCTTCTAGATGGAAATGAAAGTGGAAGTAGGTGTACACGATATTAGGTCGCGGTTCACACCTCGTTATAAACTAACAAAAGTGTGAAAAGTACATATTATATGCTAAGGATAATTACCTCTTCAGCACTTTTAGATAATCATATTTTTCAAAACATATTTTTTTAAAGATACCTTAGATTCACACAAGAACACAAATTTAAATAAAGCCATCTTAGAATAATTTATTAATGCCTCACTCTTCAACAAAAAAAATAAAAAAAAAAAAAAAAAAAAAAAATCATTGAGTGCTGGCTTGTTCATCTCGGTTAAGCCAACTGATATGTTTGACTGTTAGCTAAACCAGTTGACAGATATGTGCAACCAAATAAAGTTATAGTCAAAGATGGCCACAATTTGATCAGGATCCTTAAGTGGATTTCCTGTGACCTTCTCTTTCGCAAATCTATTTTCTCCTAACGGCTTTTTCTTCTTTATTTCTTGCTCCCTTATCGATAATAATAAAATAGACTTCAATTAGATGTCATACATGCAACATCCGAGTCGATATGAAATTGAACAAATTTCATTTTCTTTAACATTTGAGGGAAAATTCACTGTCTCATTCTGGTTCTTTTATTGAAAGCAATCTTAAAAACTAGCGTTTACATTAATATACCAAGTTATAATGTTTTTGCTCTGACTATGCGCTTAAAGTAAATACGGCTTAGAATAAAAAATAAACTCACCAAGTGACTTAGACATAATCCTGTCTCTATCAGCTCTAGTATTTTTTTTATAAATTTATTTCTTTTGAACAAATATGTGTAATTGTAATCGTTCAGAAAATTGTTAATTTTGCTTAGTTTTTTCAACATATTTCAAAAAGTGTTAAAAACTATTTTGATAAAAACATTAAACGAAATCAGAGCGATTAGAACATTATTGTATAGTAAACACACCCTAGTAGCACAATATTTCAAACTATATAGTAACTACCATATATAGGGGCTATATAGATTCTCGAAATTTATATAGGCACCATATAGTTACTATATAGTTTGAAACATTGTGCTACTAGGGAAGTCAAAGTAATATTTTAAGAGATATAAATTCTAAAAATATTAAGATTAAACGGCGGAACAGAAATCTAATCAGCACTTAATATGAATATTAATTTTTGATATACTTATTATATAGAACGGACAATAAGGATTCATAATTCATAAGTCCAAAACTTTTTGCTGTTTATGTACCACTACTACCCAATCCCGTGCTCGTTTGATAAATCTGGCAACACTATCCGAGCTTGTATATATTTTATTATAGAAATGTCAGATAAAGTACATTATAAAGGAAGATTTATAAAACAAAAAGTTCTTAATAAGCGATTGAAGGCTGTTGCGACAATGGCTGAAGCGAAAAAAACGTCAAAAAAGTACTAAAGTTAACCCACTTTTAAGGTTAAATAAATGCTTTGTTGCCAGCTTGTTTTTAGTGTAAATTTTTCATTATTTATTCATTATTATCTCAGAAACTGTGTTGTAACTATGAATTAAAAATTTCTTAAAAAATGTATTAGTTATTGTTTAATGTTGGTTTAGTTTTTTATAACACTGATAAGATGAGTTTCTTAATTATAATTAAATATGAATGTAAACTTTCTCATATCCCGTATAGTTCAATGTATAAGGGTCTGAAAATCTCTATCTTTGGAATTTAATATCTCCGGAACTATATATTCATAAATTTTGTTTTGCCACCAATCAATGCAGAAGTATTTAAATAAAATTTTTTCTAAATTTCAAAAAATCCTAAGAAAACCCATATGGTGAATCAACTACTTTAAAGCTTTTTTAAACCATAGCGCAGTGATTTCCTTTAATTTTTTTAAATTAAAATAGTTTCAACTTTTTTTGAGATCAAAGTTAAATAAAAATATCAGTTTTTATTGTATGATTATAATCCTTTCCCATCCTACGTATTGTAAAGTAATTAATTTTAAACAAGTATAAGTTGATTAGAGCAGAAAGGTAACAGGAAACCATCCCACTGGATAATTTTCTAGAACATTACTATTGAGAGAAATACCCTCCTATAGTAACTGCCAACGCTTGAAAACGAGTATTGTACAACAAGAAGAGAAAATAGCTTGGTTAGAAAAATTTAAAAGGAAAAAGAGAACAAGAAGTATTCCAAGAGCCCTGGAAGCGACTTTACGTTTTAATTGTTAGTCTACTTTAATTAGAAACATTTCGAATTGGCAAGCAACTGTAGAGTTGGTTGGAAGAAAAAGAACTCTTGCAAAGGGAAAGGTTGCCACCTTACCCCACCCATGTACCCCCATACCCCATATTCTCAGAGCTGTGTGCCAAATGTGTGCATGGATGACTGCCACTTTTCTAATTGCATCTGTCGGGAATGGGAATAATCCTCCAAGACGAAAACGAAAAGGCCCGCACCCTCCTCTTTTCTCATCTATTTTAGATTACCTAATTTACCCCCATCGCAATTAAATTAATAACAATTATACTTGTCATTTATGTTGCAAATTAAAAGCATTCTCCTAGAACGGTTTTCTAGTTAAAAAAAAAAAACTGTATTCGGATATAATTGCTTTACATGAAAAGAAAATTTGCCTTTTTTTAAATACATATAAATATTATATATATCTATACCAGTGGCGGGCGGTGACTTTTCAACCTGGGGATGTTGTCCAAAAAATAGACCTTAATTTTTTTTTAATTTTATTTTATTTTTCGCTCCTTTTTTCAAAATTTTTTGAAAACTGCATCATAGAATTTTTCGTTATTTTTTTCAAATTTAACATTAGATTTTTTATCAATTGATATTTAAACAGAGTGGATAATTCTAATTCACTTCAGCTTCTTCTGGTGATGTTTCAATTCTTTTCATAGTTGAAAACTGACTGACGCGGCCGTAGAAGCCATAATGCAAACTAAATGTATTAAATCACACATAAAAATAAATTTTTGCTCATTGTACTTTAAAGTTTTTTACAACTATGATTGTTTTCTCTTTCTGAGTCTGAATTCTGATACCCACGATAACCCAAGAACGGAAAGTCAAACAGTTCTTTTGTATTAATACATACCTACTGAATAGATTTTGCAGTATCTGGTTCAAAAGGCAGAAAATATTTTTTGAATTATTCTATTGAGATTTTAAGAGGATGTTATAGTATAGACATAAATCAACAATTTATATTTAAGTTTATTAATAATTATTAGAGCAGCTCTAGTGTACCGAGTCTTGAAAAAGTTTTCACTTTTTTATTATTTAGTGTGTGGGTGAGCGATTCTTTATCATTAGAATCTATGCAAATAACTACAAAGAGTGCGGATACAATTATCTTTTCTTTTTCTTTAAAGGTGTATTGTAAGAATACCAAATACAAGTTCAAACCTGTTTAGGACTATTTGATATTAATTTTTTAATTTCTATTATTCTAGAAATGGCCTTTTGCACTCGGATCAAAACGATACACGTTATATATAGAGAGAATATTCAATTGGAATGGATTAAAGCAACTAGTTTTGCCCAAACAACTTTTAGTTAATCTTTCATGATTAATTTATAGATTTCAAATGAAAGTCATGGGACAAGTATATGTAAATAATTAATTCACTTTTTAACATCATAAAATCAAAGTATTTTCCACAAGATAGCTGAAGTGCTTAAAATAGAAAATCTGGAATATTTTTTCATATTCTTTAAATTTGTTAAAGTTAAAAGGCCCCGCAAATTTTAAATTTTATATAACTTTAAATGAATTAGTTGTATAGTATTTATTGAAAGTGTTTTTAAAATTTTACAAATTTTAAAATATAACACGGATGAAAATACTCTTGACATTTTGGAATTTGCGGAATGAGCCGCATCCACAGCATCCATGGACCGCAAGCCACTGATATAACATACGTACATACCTAGAATATTTTGACCGCCAACAAAGTCGGTAAAATAAAATGTGATTTAAATAAAAATATTGTTTAATGAGACTAGTTGATTTGAATTTATAATAATAAATCAAGAGTGTGTCGTCTGCTTGATGATAATAAATATACGCAAAATATATATTTACAAAAAGTTCCACGTTGTCCGGTCCACAACTCCGTAATAGGGATATGCAGATTTTTTTCCCCCAAAGAATTTAAGAAAGCTCAATTTGAGACCAATTTTAGTCTAGATTACGCAGGCTTAGAATTATTAAAGAGGTAGTGTTCTTAGCCTTATTTTTCTAGACATTAAATTATAATCATACAAAAATGAAAATCAGTAACAAGTGGTAATCGATGTATTGTTGAATTGCGATGAAAACTTTGTCCAAGATCTTTAAAGATCTCTCTAAATTTTGGTAAAAGTTTTATCTGAGAATGATTTAAGCTATAACGCTGAAATGTGGCAAAATGGATTCCTTATTAATACAAACTTAGATGGCAATTTTCAGGCTACATTCACTCAAGAGCTTCTCATATAATTATTCGATTTTTTCTTACTGATTTTCTACATTTATTATCCAGATAATAATTCAAATTTTAACATACGGTGCACAAACCTGGTCTTTTACTGAAGAAACAATGAAAAGACTGGAAACAACACAAAGATCTATGATTAGAAGTATCTTAGGAATAAAATAAACTGACACGTTTTGGTGTGGCCATCTACTTGACTTTACCATAAAACCTGGCCCTCACTTATATTTAATAAAATTATTTATAATCATGTAGGGGGGGGGGGGGGTTAGTTTTTGCATTTTTAGATTACTGTGGGCCCACTGATTATGTATAAAAAATTTGGTTGCGTTTAGTACAAGGGCCTATATTTTAATTTTTGACCCTACACCATCGATATGCACCAAAATATAATCAGCTCTTAATCTCAATTCACCAAAACTACGTGTGTAATTTGGTTTTGATATTCACACTATTTTTTGGGCTAGCTCGTCCACAAAAATTTGTTAACCTACTAACAGACATTTTGACAAAACAATTATTACCTCGAAAAATATAATTTTTTCGATGTTCCCTTATAAAGGCTTTTTGTAGACCGAAATGCCATGGTTTCGCTCAATTATTTAATCAGAATAGTTTTAGCCGTTTTTGAGATATTTCGAAAAAAAGAAGCAAAAAAAATCACTTTTTTAATGTACGATTACAGTACTTGACCATACCCTGTATGGTAAAGTAAAAAATAGATAATAAAAATCAATATATAGTATGTATAAAAAAACAAAAATGGAAAACATCATTATAAATGTAGAAGAATCAAATGGAAATGGGCTGGACACATAGCACGATTGAAAATGAAAGGTGGACAAAATTAATAACGGAATGGCAACCTATCGATAAGAAGAGGAAACGAAGAAGGCAACTCACAAGATGGGCACACAATTTAGGGAGGGTGGCTGGAAAAGACTGGAGCAGAGTTGCAAGACAAAGAATGGCCTGGAAAAACTTGGAGGAGGCCTACGCGCCCGAGGCCTGGTACCATAAAAATGGTGTAAATTTTTTAAACATAATCTAAATTTTCTTTTAAGTTAATATGTATATATTTTTATTACAAATCAAATAATCTATTTGTGTACACAAGAGCTAAATTAGGCAATACATAAATAAAAGCAGAGACTTGACAACTTCGCTTTTGGTTGCGAGAGCATTCCCAAATGGTACAGTCAAGTCACCAGCATGTCTAACCTCTTTCAACTTATTAATATGAAAAATTTTCAGGAAGATGTTCTTTGCTAAATGGACGTTTTATTAGAAAAAAATGAAATATAAAGAGAAGCACGCCTGTTCGAATAATATTAGTATATGTTAGGCTCAAAGAACGAAAACACGCATTGACTTTCGCCTGGGTGTTCTAGATTATGCATTCAAATCGAATGCTTTGAATTGCTGGTTGCATCTTTAGGCGTTAGATATTGAAACCTTATGTTTATGTTAATTTAAAAAAATAAATAAATTAAAAAAAACTAATAATTTCGATAGTTAAAACTATTTTTAATTATGGCTATTACAGAGGGGTGAACCGCGACCTAATATAGTGTACACTTACTTCCACTTTTATTTTCAATTAGAAGACAATAGATGAATGGGCATTATCTAATGAATTCCAAAATAATTTCACATAATTCCAAAGACCTGTACACCTATTTCCAATCGCGGTTCACCCCTCGGTTATTACCATACAAATACGTACATTTTGTTCTTGGGTCAGTCAATGCATGTTTTCGTTGCGTATCTGGTTGTAATATTGTTTTTTTCACATTTATACACATTCAGTGTACCTATGCATTCACTTATAATAAAATCCATTGTAAATAAGCCAAATAAATTTAAAAAAAAAAAATAAAATTATTCTTATTTGTGTGCGGCACTTGGAAATGTTTAGGTCGTCAATGTGGTTTAGTTTGACCAGGCCTGTTCTAGCCCGTCCTAGAAAATTCATCAAAAAATGTATTAATCTGATTATATTTTGAATTAAAGATGGGAATTTCGTTTATCTAAAACTGGTGTTAATTAATTTGAATTTTACTTCTCGCTCCAACCTATCTTCCTCCCAAGAAGGAAATATAGTTTTAATTGCGATGTAACACGCAGAGGTTGTATCGTAACATGGACACGAACATTCGCTCTCTTTCGTCGTTAAATATATATCTATATATATATGTAATGTCTATGATAAATTCACGCGTGAATAGGCTAGTTAGTTGGCTCGGTATGACGTGACGTCATACAATAGAAGCGCAAATGATTATTAAGCGTTCCGTGCGCTCAGGAAGAAATGCTTAATGCCTTTACATTAGTCGTCGAATCCAGAGACCTATTTAGCTAAAACCAGTGCTGGAGGCATAACACAGAACGTATACAGGCTTACATTAAGCCGTTGGGCTAAAACACTTTTAAGTCAAGTTTAGTTGCATCCAACCGGAGATTAAATAGAAAATTATATGAGAAAGCTTCCTATTTCCATATAAATCATTTATATATTATGATAAACAGAGAAGGTTTTAGAAAAGACACACTTTATTCATCTGCAGCAAACGATGCAATTTGTATTTTTGCTTCTGTTGACATTTTTGAATTTGTTTCTAAAAAAAACGTCGATTCATGGAAGACCATTAATCCGGATACTTATTCAGTATTATAAAATATTATATAAATTAATAATTTAACTGGGTTTAAATGTGAGTTGTATTTCAGCACCACAAAAGTTGACAGAATACTATAAATAATTTTAAAATAAGTTTTAAGTCTTTAAATTTTGGTTATCTTATTTTTTGGCGTTTTGAAACTATTTTTGCTGTGAGAGCTAATTGAAATTCCAATATTAATCTTTAGGGTTTTTTATCTTTCAACAAATAGTAATATTAAAATACTAGAAAATCATAAGATGATGTCATCTATTAAATCCGATGGAATGGAATATTTTTAATTATATGTCAGAGGGGTTGTTTTTCGCTCCCTCGGGAATCGAGAACCCGAGTGCCAGTAACAGCAATCCGGGCCATCTGGCTCCATTCCATCGGATTTAATAGATGACATCATCTTATGATTTTCTAATAAATTTGAATCTATTACCATCGGCAAATTAATATCTTTCATAGTAAATTAGGAAAAGTCATTCCATTGCCATTCGAATTTTGAATCTCTTCAAAATTCGAAACACTCAACGACCTTTATTTAAATTCTATGGCATGGCTATATGTTTAAATTTAGAATCACTATATCGCTAAATTTTACAAATTAAGATAATAATCTTTGAGTAAAATATTTTACGCGATTACATATGTCAGAGAGGTTCGCATCCGGCAGGTGAGCCAGATAGCCCGGATTGCTGTTACTGTCATTCGGATTCGATTCTTGAGGGGGTGAAAAACAAACCCTCTGACATATAATTAAAAATATTCCATTCCATCGGATTTAATAGATGACATCATCTTATGATTTTCTAGGACATATATGTAGTATATATATATAATATATATAGAGCTATAACAAAAACTACTTCTAAAACTACTGCTCTTGTTTTAACAAAATCCTTTATTTACTAATGTTCTACTTGGATATTTAAGATCAAGGATGTTCTAATATCCTTGATTTCGCTTACCCTTAACTTACTCGATAGGAGGGTTAATTTCCTGTCTCAGCGTCATTTTCTCACGTCGTAGATAGAAAGTTTCCCTCGAAGTTTTGAAGCTTTCTAAGCATCGATTCATCTTGTATTAATTATGGCCAATTGTTTCATATTCATATATCTCGCAATATCTAATCGAGGGGTAAATCGGATATTCTAATTCTATATACTCTACGATTTCTCTCGTCCTTTAGTATTCTGGGCAATTGGGGTCTACAATGACACCTCTTTTGTAGTGAGTGCCATTAATTAAATCGTGACATACGTAATCATGAAGTTGGTCGACATGTCCTGATTGAACATGGGATTTATAATTTATTTTCTTATTGATTAATTAGAGGACCCAGTTTTAGATTTCTATTTTCGCATGGAATAGAATAGATGTTGTTTTATTTGCGTCAATATGTGGGCTGAAATCTTTTCAATATTTTAAAATTATCTTTAAATGAGTTTTATTCAAAAGATATTCGAATATATATATGACTAACGCAAGGTCATCTGTATCTACGATTGCGTAAATTTCATGAATTTCTTCTAGACGAGCGAGGTCCCATAATATTTGGTTCATCACCCAGTTTCAGGTTCAATTATTGATTCCTGTGACCATCCTTAATGCATAGACGAGTCTTTGTTTCCCGCCTCCCACGAACCCAAAACAGATTGATCTCAAGCATTCCATTGACATAGAACATTCAAAGATGCGAATTCTGATATGCAGATCTTTGTATTCGGTCAATCGCCCTGAATTACCCGTAATTATTAGTACCGAGGTAGGAATTCGAAAGTCGGTAATTCTAGTTTTATGATCGGGGACTCTAAATTATATTTCATTTAATAAAATCATTACTCGCATAAAATGTTGTTAAGCTACATGCTAGATAATTTATAGTGGGAGATACCGAAAGATAATGTTTTCAAAAAATATGATTTATCGTTTTGGAAAATAGATTATTCTTTCGATTATATTTTATGAAATTATTCAAAAAGTGTTCTAACTATTTTTATAAAAATATTTTTGAAAAATTTTGAACAAACTAAAAATGTACTAGAATAAAGTACTTAAAAAATGAAACTCAACAATATGCGAAATATGTAACATACATAATTAAAATTCTTTAAGGAAAAATGGAGTTTTACATTTTGTAATGGTAATTTATCCCTTGATGAGAACACATATTTTCACTTTGATGCTATTTTCTAAGAATTTCCCATATAGGATATATTTATATATCAGTGGCGTCCGGTCCATGGATGACGTGGATGGCGGCACATCCCTAAAATTTCAAACATTTAGAGTATTTTCATAATAATATAAGGCCGACTTCAAAATTTCAGGAAGATTTTTAAATTTTCAAATTATTATCCGTTATTTCTAACATTTCTATAAAAAAACATTTTTTGTTTTGAAAAGTATATTGGTTTTCGAAATGAAATAAAATTGTTGCATAGTTTCAAAGGGCAATTAAAATAAATGATTTTCCGAAAAGGGTGCGGATAAAAGGTTTGAACTCCCTGCCTAGTAATTATATCTTCCAGTTCAAGCATGTCAAAGACAAGTTCAAACGAATTTTAGTCAAAGAGGAACTATTAAAATAGTAATAATACAAAAAAGGAATAAATAAAGATGATTCGAGAAATGGACTAATCCATTTCTAAGAAATCTCAATATATAAAATCGGAAATAACTAAGAGTCCTAGAGACAAGTCATAGCTTGTTTTTAACAATAGAATTAAGAGAAATTTAAGATTTTCTTATAGGACAGGTTCTAATTCATTGTGGAAGATAGTCGATTTCCATCTCAGGGACTGTGGAATTGAAGTCGCAAGATTTAATTTCTGACTCCTAACCTCACTCACACGAAACAATATCCGTTTGGGACGAAGGTCCCAAAACATACTTTAAAAAATCTAATGTTAAATTAAAAAAAACTTAGGAAACGCGGAATAGGTTTATAGTGAAACATTTTTAAAATTTTAATAGGTTGTTTTATTTATTTATTTTTTCCTTATTGTGAAACACCACCAACTCCAACCTATTAAAATTTAATGTTAAATTTGAAAAATAAGGAAAATGATTTTGAATGACATTTGCTAAAAAGAAAAGCGAAGATTAAAATAAAATTTGAAAAAATGAAGGGTACTTTTTTGGACAGCATCCTCTGGCTGAAAAGTCACTAACCGCCACATATATATATACATATACGATTTATACTTTTATTTGCAAAACTTTTATCAAATTTAAACTAATCAATTTTTTTCAAAATGAATGTATAAATTTATAGAAAAACATAACAAAAACAAATACTTAAGTTTCCTGTCTTTGTCTTTTTTTGCTGGTGGCGCTTTCTTTTCTCTCCGTCTTTCTAGCTAAATTTATGATCTTTCGCTCAAGCGCTATTTTTGCTTGCTTAATAATATTTCAAAGAAAATCGCTTGATTGAGCATCTAAAATTTTTTTCCAATATATAAGATTTCGATTTCTTCCCGGATCCAATTAATAACCCGATCATTGGCAACAAAAAAATGTTTTTTTTTTTAATTTTCTTTATATATGTATTGATTTCAGAGTAGACTTCGATGTTTGTGAAACAGCGTGTAACAAAAGAACTATGTCGATGTGCTTGTGATATCGTTAGAAGAAAATTACCAACATTTTTTTCATTGAACTGAATATAAAAGTCGTTGGGTAAACATCGTGGTGTTAAGTTCAATGAGTTGATGAAGAGACGAGATGGCAAGTGAGGGTTTTGTGTAAACATATTCGAAGTTGTTTAAACGAAAAGGCGGCTTTACGATGGCGAAAGAGGAAAATAAATTTCTTTCCATAACTGGCAAAAAAAAAAAAAAAAAACTGAGTGGTTATAAAATAAATAATAATGGCTTACTATATTTTCAAGGAAATTAAAATGGGAATCCTTTGTCTCTATTAGATAGACTTCATTTAAAAGAGTTATTCCTTGGATTTGTTAAGAAAATATGTTTCTATTTACTTAAATTAATAGAAATAATTAAATGAATAAATAAAACCAATATAATTGAAAAGTTTTTGTTTTGCCGAGTGTAGCAAAGTTGGTGATTCACAGAGAGAAACAAAGAGGTTGTCCTCTGCTTGATGCTTATAATTTACCGTCAAAACAAACAATTTTAGATAAAAGAAAGTGGGAAAAAAGCCCAACAAAACCCTCTCCATTGTTCGGCCGTTCTTTGTTAGAAAAAAATAAATATATGGATGTGTACCAAAAAATGTTTTTTAATTCTACCTGGCTATTCAGCTAAGAAAGAAAGGAAAATTTTTTCAAAAACTTTAAATATCCATGCGATACTGATCCCATGAAAAATAATATTTATAGTTAAAAAGACTGATGATGAGGACAAAGCCTTCAAAACTATAGTCTTAAGCAAATAAATAATATATATACAGATATACAATTTCGATATATATGTGTGTATGTTTATTTGCATCAAGCAGAGGACACCCTCTTTGTTTCTCTTTGGAAAAACCAATATAATTTAGAATTTTTATCAAATAAAATAGCTGAGAGAAAGAGATTAGAGGCTTTCGAAATGTGGTGCTACAGAAGAATGACGAATATCAAATGGATGGATAAAATTACAAATGAAGAAGTTCTTGGAAGAATCGGAGAAAGAAGAACCTTGTGGAAGAGTCTGAAGAAGAGAAGAGGTCAGATGATGGGGCACACACTGAGACATGGGGGACTGCTTAGGGATATCTTGGAGAGGGAGATGGGAAAGAAAAGGGGAAGCCCCAGATCAAAATATTTATGGGATGGGATATGGGATGCCAGACATTCAGAGAGGTCAAACATCTGCCGGGGGACAGAGTCGAGTGGAGACGGATTGTTGCAGCAAAACAGTTTAGGACTGTATACTCAATGATGATGATGAAGTAATTCTAGAATTTTATTAAATTGAAAGTTTTTGCCGAGAGTAGCAGAATTTATTGAAGGCGACAATAAAAGAGTGTGTCTTCTGCTGGAATTATAAATTTTATTTATTTATAACGATCTAGAATTTTACTTAGGGAAAGTGGAGTAGGTTTTAGGTGAAACATAATATTAATTAATAAAGTAAAGGGAGTGTAGTTTCACAGTGAATGAAATAAAACTCAAAGGGGTTTATAGAAACTCAATATATTTCGGATTATTAGTCCATCATTAGGAGTTTACAGATTAAAACCTCTTTGAGTTTTATTTCATTCACTGTGAAACTACACTCTCTTTACTTTATTATGTAATTGTAGAAATTCATGTAATTTTCTATTTGAAATGGCCCTAGTAGCACAATGTTTAAAACTATATAGTAACTATATAGATTTCGAGAATCTATATAGTTACTATATAGTTCGAAATATTGTGCTACTAGGTGGGCTTTTAGTTATTTAAATATCAAGAGTGTTGAGGACTTGAGGCTCAAGAATAATGTTTTAAATATAAACTTAGAGTCGATGAAATCACTATTATAGGCTAGTACTGAAATGCTATCCTTATAGAACCCTCCTAATTTTGTAATCACCCGACACCCTAGCAAATGTATTAATTCCCTTAACAGTCATTTCTGCCAGATCAAAACTCAAAACAAATCTTAAAAAAACAAGCATATTATAAAGCCCTCAATAACTTTTTAAAGAATAAAAACTCAGACGCTTAAAAGATATTTATTTACTCTTAGATTAGAAAGATTCAATGCCCGCCGCCTGGTATCCGTTAGTTCTGCATTCAAATAGAACGTCCTGTATTGCTAGTTGCATCATCAGCCGTGAATAATCAAAACATTTTTGAACATAAATGATTGGCGAATATTAGGATAGGCGTGACATCTTTTGGGGATATATAGATTTAATAATTACATATAAAAGTACCCGAATGCACCCCACCTGAAATTTATTGGCAGGAAGTTATCGTGGAAACAAAAACTATTCTCTCATAAGAATAGTACATTATTTCCCAATTAACTAACTCCTATGAATTTGGCGAAAAAAATAAAGTCCAAATGAAAACTTTATCTTTAATTTATATGAAATATAATAAACTTCCTTAAAAATAATTATTTTAGAAATAATTTATTCTACGACATTCATGATTAGAATATTGTTTGTAGAACTAGTACCCGTGTTTCCTTACATTTGTTTTATCATTATAGTCATTTTTGAGAAATTTTGAAAAAAATAAAAAGCACTAGATTAAAGAATATAATTCCATACATAGGTATTTAGTTCCTGAGACAATACAATGTGATACAAAAACCAACCACCTAAAATGAAGAGGATAAGCCCTCGGCGATTGGGATA
>JALMQS010000187.1:1302257-1327882 GCA_024734495.1 Forficula auricularia
CCCCCCCCCCCCCCCCCCCCCCCGCACGAATGAAAATTATCAAATAACTCCTAAACTATTAACTCTACGGCAAATTTTATTATGAGCAAAGTTGTAGGAGATGTGATTTCTGACAACTTTTGTTTAAAAAAATTCCCCCCAAAAAACACCCAAAAAGGGGGGGAGGATCAACATATGAAAATTCTTGCTCTATGACCAAACTCAACCAAATTTTGTATACTTAATCTGTGAGTCACTAGACGGCTAGAAATGAAAAAAAAACTGGGTGCGGGGGTAAAGGGCACGGGGCGGGGTCCGGGGTGGGTGCGGGGTGGTGGTGTGGGGTGGGGTGGAGAAGTGAGGGTTCAGGTGAGGATCCAGAGGCTTAGTGGGGTGGTGCGGGGTGGGGTTGGACACGGGTGCATGGTGCAGGGAGTGCTGGGTGGGGTTCGTGGGATGGGGGTCCAGGGAGCGTGCCCCATGGCTAGCAAGAGGGCCGCCGAAGGCGGGCTTTGCAACTAGTTAAGAACAAAATAAAAACATTAATGATATTTAAAAATAAAAATTATTTAGAATTTTGTTTAATTAATAATTGAAAAACACCGGAGCTTTTACTAAAGAATTAATAATTGATTAGATATACTTTGTTCGGTGGCAAATCAAAACGGTCATTATACAATATACATTATGGTATAAAGTGTGAAATTTTTTTAGATTGCAAACGCCTTGGGCAACATCCCTTTTAGAGGATTGTTTGATTAAGGGATTAAAGAATCCAAACGATGCTTAACAAATTAAAATTTAATTAACCTTCTGAAAAAAGCTTAGGTAAAAATTTATTTATAAAAAAATTTATTAAAAGAATAATAGGATAAACATATTCTGATTATGCAAAGATGATTAAAATATAGGGGTATTTTTGAGCTTGTAAAAAATTTATAAATTAATTAAAAGCAAACATAATGTATTATTTATACGTAGATGTTTAATTATATAGCTAGAATAGACCATTTCCGATTAAAATAAACCCTTTTTTTAAATGTATTTTAAATTATAATTCTAGCATTGAGTTAAAATGTTTTGATAATGGGACAATAATGTTACTATATAATAGCTTGGATTCCAATTTTCATTTTCATTTTCATTTTCTTAGATAAATAACTGAACTGAAAAAATTTGTTTAATATAAACGTGAAAAGTTGACACTGCAGTGAATTTTTTTTGGATTTTAAGGAGGTTCTTTTGCCACAATCCACACAAAAAGTTTTAGCCTCGTAACCATTCTATAAATATGAACGGAACTAAAATTTTAGGTTATTTTTTTAATGTGACTGTCCACTCACACTATGAAATCTCTATATGGATACACACATACTTGCCGGATCGTTTCCAAGCCATTGTACTTATATCCCCTCCACTAAAAATAATCGCCCAAATATGTTTCTTTTTGTTTTTTATCAAAACTTTTTGATCATCAAAACTAAGAGGTAAATAATTTCAATTTTATTTTTAAGTAACTCCGAATATATTATTCTAACAAATATTAATTTTTCATCAAGATGGTGAAAGTCCTTTAATGAAAAAAAATAAAATAATGATCATATCCCCACCCTTTCCCTATCTACCCTAGGTAAAAAATGTCATTTTTAATTGCAATTATTTCATGTTTTGTCTGGTAAATCGTCTTCAAATTTTAACAGTATATGTATTATGCTTTTAATGACTTATATTCCAAGTTTTAAAGACTTCTTGAATTTTCGCATTTGTGGAAGAACTACCTGAAGTTCTAGATCTCATTTTGCAATTTTGGAATTGGGATGAAACTTGGCCCCGTATTAGACCTCTAGTGTTGGCCGAACCAAGTAGAATAAGAGAACATGGCCTATTTTTTCACATTTATATTTTTTGTGAGATTATTTTAAACCATATCATCTATTTATATATTTAAAAAAATGTAGGAAAATATGCATTTGGGAATCACTTGAATAATTGCTAATCTAAATTCTGCGAATTTTGGCCGACTCAACTATCTTATCGGCTAGCTGCTTCTTTCTCTCCTTTTCGCCTTGGTCTCTGCAGTTAGTGCTGGAATAGCCTCAAGGCATCATCTACGATTGAAGAAGGTAAATATCTCAATTTCTTGATATTATCTTAAAAACAAGATTATTTCTCCCTCCTGTTTGAAGAATTTCCATTTATTGTACGAAAGTACAATAATTAATAATTCAATATTTATATTTCATTATTTTTGTACTTTCTTGTTTTGAAAATTTAAAATAATAATAATTAAATATCTATATTTTTTCTTATTTAAAAAATTAACTAATTTTTTTATTCTAATACATACATGGGGAACGCTCTTTTTTTGTGTCTATGTTACCTGATATCTTCGCCAATTATGAACCGATTTCGGTGATTTTTTTTGCATTGGGTTCAGTCTAGTTTCAGATTGGTAAAAATATAAATTTCATTGGAATTGGACCTTTTTTGTTATGTTTGTTCGAGCATAACTTCTTTGTTTATGAAGCGATTTTAATGATTCTTTCTGCTTTTGGATTAATATAGCTCCAAGATAGTCAAGATACCTATTTATTTATTTATTTTTTGTATGTTCAGCGAGAACTTTTTGCCAGGTCGACCGATTTCGATGATTCTTTTTTTATTGGAAAGGGGATACCTTAGGGGCGGTTCCATATTAATTTGATCAAGTTCTGATAATATGATCAATGACGAAATAACATAAATCTCCAATTCTTATAAGCAAATAATCGAAATTAAAATAAATAAAATCTTTTATAAAATAAAATCTTAAAACATTCATTTAAAACCCGCAAACGTTTCGAGAGAATTTCTATATTTATGAATTGAATTTTATTATCATTTTCTGACTCATTCGCCCGACTCTTTCTAGAGATTAAGAGATTGTCCATTTTTTTATACATACATCTTTCCCGACAATCCAAATCTCGTGTAATTTGTGTAGGTCTTACACCGTAAAATACATATTGAATTTAAATTGTTTCCTATTCTTTGAGATTGTTGTATATTATACATTTTTGCGCATCATTGACTTTATTAACTTTTCTAGGTGTGAACCGCGACTTAACATCGTATACATCTACTTCCACTTCCATTTTCATTTCCAAGTAGAAGACAATAGATTAAGGGGAAATGAAATGAATTAATTCCAAAATAATTCCACATTATTCCAAAGACGGTGTACACCTAATTTCAATCACGGTTCACCCTTCGGTATTACTATACTTGCAGCTATCGATTAAAAAATAAAATAACTAAAATACCTAAAAAAAAAAAATATTTGTACTAAATTTGTAAATATTCTCACTCAACTTAACGACTAATTATTAGAAGCTTAATTCTTTGTTTATTTATTGAATTTTTAAAATTATTATCTATACGAATTGTTCATTTCATTAAAAGTTAATATCTACTTCTATGGCTTTCATTTTGCCATTTATATAAAATTTTTGAATCCTAAGCATTTATTTCATTCTAGATCATATAAATTTTTCCCCAATAAATAAATAAGAAAATAAAACATCAACTTAATTGATATTTGTACTTATTTTTAACTAAAAAGTTACATGAACAACTCTATACATACATTAATCAACCTCGCACATAACATTGAAACCCACGCAATTTTAGTTCCATTCTCGAAACTGTTTAACGTATTTCACATGTCAGTGATTAAATGTAGTTTTTTTTTCTGAAAATCAATAATTAAATTGAATGCTTATTTGCTGGGTAATGAAAATCAAATGATATAAATAAACGAGAAAGGGCAGATGGCGTGATTAAATAATATACTAACTTTTTATTTTCCTATATAAATGTTTAAATTAGGTTTTCAATTTTAACATTATTGTTCCCTAAGTAGAATTGTTAGGTTGAATGCATGCTTGCGCCCTTTGTATTAAATTCACGCAAAAAATAAAAAATCTTTGCTCATTGTGATTAAAAATATTTGAAACGTGGAGAAAAATCATTTTCAACCATGATTTTTTTTTATATTCGTTCGTGTGACTAGGTGCCTGGATTCCAATGCCCAAGATAACTCAAGAAGAGAAAGGAACTAATTATCTTATCTTATCTTATTATATTAAACGAGCAATTCTTGTATATATATATAGAATTTCTCGAAAACGGCTCTAATGATTTGGATGAAATTCACGGGTTAGTTAGATTTTGTGTTGACAATTAGATCTGTCAGGATCTCATTGGCCAAGTAGTTTTTGATGGGTTTTTTGTTAATTTAAATAATTATTCTTAGTTGTCTCGATAAAAATGTATAATTACATTTTTATTCAATTTCCTTTTAAAAAATAATTGTTTTTTTAATTTTAAATTCCACAAAAAGATCATTACAAATATTATTATATATTAAAATTAGGCAATTTAATTGATGGACGGAATAACCAATCGACTTGATTGGGGAATAATGGAATTGAAATAATTATCGGAAAAGAGGTTTTTTATCTAATTAGATTTTACCTCTTATTAAAAACAAGGACTAAAGATGAATGAGGACAATCGATGGTGGAGAAGTAATCTCCAGAATCGAAGCAAAAAATACAATGTATACATTAATTAATGTAAAATAATTGGTTTAATAAAATTTAATTGATGGAATGAGCAGAAGAATGAGGATTAATTGGATGGATTAATTTCCGCAATATGGTATTGGAATAATTATCGGAAAAGAGGTTTTTTTCTTTAATTAGTTTTTTTCTCTTACTAAAAACAAGGACTAAAGATGATCAAGGACACTCGATGGTGGAGAAATAATCTCCGGAGTCGAAGCTAAGGATATCGATAATTGTGTATCGATAATTGTGTAAATTTCAAAATGGATTCGGAAAACATATCAGAATGCTACAGTCTAATTGTGTCATTGTTTTGAGAGTGTTGAATTGATATAGTATGTTGATTAAACAGGTATTGATTTTATAAGAAAAATGTAATAGGAAGATGTGTATTTTTTGATATTTCATTAATTTCATTAATAAAAAATAAAAAATAAAGAGTAAATTAACTTATAATGTGTTTCTAGAATGGATTATTTATAATGGGTTTTTTAATTATATAATAATTGACTATGCAATGAGATAATTAGAAAAAAATAAAATTGAAAATAATATTTAATATAATCATTAATTCAAAATAGTTTCTAGTTCAGTGATAAACGTTTTTATAAATTGTTGCTATATATATATATATGTGTGTGATTGTAATGAATTATGTGATGTATCTATATTGAAGATTTAAGAATGAATGTTTCATGTGAAATGACAAATTCCGGTTCTTGAACGAGATGTATGTATGATTTCAAATTATTATAAAAAAAAAAAAAAAATTTGTGTTATATAATTCTCTATAAAAAGAAAAAATGTAAATAAGTGTTTCATTTCAATTTTTAGAACTACTGAGGATGGTCGACCAGTGGTGACCGAAACTGTATAGTTATCATTTAAATAATACAAATAGTTATTAAAATTATTGTTTTATTATATTTGTGACAAAACCAACCCTTCAATTTAACGAAAAATTTAAATCAAGTCACTTAAGTTCTGGAAGAAATTTAACAAATGAATAAATTTAAAAGAATTTAAAATTAAAAATTAAAAAAGTACTATTTTACTCTAGCGTAAAGTACTTTAAAATATAATTTTACCAAAAACTTTATTTAATTTTTTGTGGTCCCCAAGGTCCTTAATTAGGATATTAAATTTCATCAAAATTGGTTAAGTCATTTTCAAGATATTTAGAAAAAACTAAAAAAGTACTGAAATAAAGTACTAATGTTTGTGGGCCGATATGTACCAAAAACTAATCAGCGCTTCATTTTGTTAAAAGCATGCTAGGTTTTCAATTTCATTTCAATCGGTGTAACGGTGTGGAAAAAATCGTGGACGAAATAACGATAACACACATACAAGTTAAAGATTCCCATTTTTTTTTTTTTTTTTAATGATATTGATGAGAGAAGGAGATACACCAGAAGGTGGGTCCCCTAAAGGCCTGTATGGGCTGGCCCCTCAATCGTGAAAAGAACAGAGCAGAAGGAAAAGAAGCCGGGATCACGAGCCAATCTCAGAAACTTAGATACAATTCAATATCCAATTTACCAAGGTTTCAGGGGCTTCTTCCACTTCCCCCTGTAGCTACTAGCAAAATGCTGAATTGCTTTCCCACGCTGCCTGCAGCACTCTTCCTCTGTCCTCCGCTCGTCTACAAGCTTATGCAGTATCAGCATATAAGAAGGGCTGTTCCAGCCACATAATTCAGAACGGTTCGCGCAGAGATTAGCTATACTTCTTAGGCCAGACTTCAACGGTCTCCTAAAGAGGCTAGACTCAACAGGTCTCCTCACACTAGTATTAGTGAATCTCTGCCGGAACGCCAGTGAGTACTGGTCACATTGAGTGGACCAACCGAACGGTATAACCCGTAGAATTTAACATCGCGTACTTCACTTTCGTTCTCCTGGGTTGTCATCATTTCGAGTGACACTAAACGGTTGACCCGTACTACCCTCCATCTAACCAAGTATAATTATATATTTTATTTTTCTCATTAATACACTTTACAAAAAACCTCCTCTCTCCAAGTTCAAATCGGGTCGTGCCCAAAAATTCAAACTGTGCTGTGTCGAACATTATAAACATTTTAAACTACTTTAAAGAAGACTTTTTCATTAAAACATAAAATAAAATTAAATAAACTTTTTTTTCTCCTACAAACATCCGACACCCTAAATTAGATCTAAAAAGTCTAAAATAAAGAAACAAAACTATCCAAGCATCACCATCATTTTTTTCTCTACCGCATAAGAATTTGTTGTATTAGTTTTTAAAAAAACTTATTAACTAAGACAGCAAATTTAACTTACATACATACATACATACATACATACATACATACATACATCTCCACGCACTTCCAAAAAAATGGCACTTTTTGGCCTCTCGACGAGATTCCAGATAATGTTTGGCAAAACCGTCACGTGTTAAAATTCACTCTCATTGAATACTTCAATTTGTGACCTTAATTGAGTCTATGGGTTCCGTAGTCTTTACCTGAGGACACTTTGAAGTCGCGCTCGCCGCGAAAGCGATTCCAATACTTTCTCCCATGCTTCGCATTGGATAAAGTAAAAAGGAATTACTTGAGACTCTAACTGGTGAGCAGTTTTGAAAAAATTTATTTTTTCTCCATTTTTTTGTAATTTTGTTTGGTCATAAATACATCATATATATATCATAATATACGTATACACTTTTTCTTTCATTAGGTATATATAATAAATAAATTGGAGGAAAAACTGAAAACTTTTTCAATATCAGGTGCGCAAATTTTGACATTTTTTTTTTGTCATTTGTGTAAGCTAGAAAGTTGAAAGGACTAGATGTACAGTTTACTAAAATGTACAAACTTGTGTGCTAAATTTCACTCCATTGGCTTCTCATATAACAATTCCATTTTTAGACTTTCTGTTTTTTGGACTGAAGGCTTTGAGAATTGAAAATAAGTTCTTTGTTTTAAATATAACATTTTGGAAACAAAAAAAACCTTCCCCTCTTAATCCAGAGAGACTAGAAAATAATTTCTCCCCACGTTTCAGTCATTCCTAAATAGGATAATTAAATTAATCGAGTGAATTCAATACTATGGATCTCACTGGAGGTAGGTTAAGCTTCAGTATCTAAAGAGGTACGAAATAATTAATTAATCTCTGAAAAAGTTTGAGTAACATGAAAAAACTACCTCTTTCTAAAACAAAGAAATTACTATACCTACCTACTTATAAAATGAATAATTGACTAGTATCTAAACCCTCCGTGGGTATTCTAAGAAGCTGCCGAAATACAAACAAAATGTAAAATGAAAGGGATTCCCGTCAGATGTGTTTAGCCTAGCATGGAAGTGAATTTTACTTTCATTTGAATCCGACGCATACTTATTTGATATTCTATTCTCGGTTCTTCCTGCGTTAAGTGGAAATAATGAATAGTCTCCAGATTGGATTTTAATGTATTTAAAGATGTGAAAGCTTCCTCTAGTTGTTCTCTTAATTATTTAAGTTGAAATTTCTATTATTAATTGAAATCCCTCTAGTCTCTGAAAATTAAAACAATTTACAATGAATAAATAAATAAATAACGACTATATAGAAACATTGTTAAAGATTTAACTTTAATTTTATTTAATAATGTTCTCTATCTTGTGCAAGGTCCTTATTATGATTATTATAGCATATTCTTCTTCTTCAAGTGCGATACTCTATTTCGAGCGTTGGTGATTAATATGGAGACTTTTTATATAATTTTCTTAAGAAAATTTTTCACAGGTGTGGTTTCTCATTATCTTTCTCTATATTTAGTGAAGTGTCTTGTATTTTTGACTGAGGTAATAATTGTTCTGGCTGAAGCGAGATTCTATCCCGAGGAAACACGATTTGAAGTTAAAAGCTCTAGCCACTGAGATACCGGCACCTCTATAGCAGTTTAAGATAAACAACACAAATAATTTTAAGATTATTGGAATTTCAAGTAACCCTTTTTGGGTAAATGAACCAGTTAAATAACATGAAACATTGTGATAAATTGCGACATACTACTAAATAATAGGTGTACAAATAAGTTTCCGCTGTTTGAGAAAGTTGGTCCCACCAGTAAGTTATGATTAAAATTGTCAGAATTAAAACTTAATTATCGTAAGGTTGTATATTTGTCAACAACATGACCTTGAAATCTTAGTGAATTTTCATCAGTATATTATATTTTTTTGGGTGCGAAAATGTCGAGTTTTGAGCCAAATAAGCGTCATTTGCGGGAATTTTTGATTTACTTCTTCACTTTGAAAAAATCTGCAGCTGAGGCGCATCGATTGCTTGTAGAAGCATATGGTGAGGCTGCCTTAAATGAGAGAAGTTGCCGTGAGTGGTTTCAAACGTTTAAGAAATGTGAATTTGAATTCAAAGACAAAGAACGTAGCGGAAGGCCGAAAGTGTACGAAGATTCGGAATTGAAACAATTTCAGACTAAGATTCGTGCCAAACACTAGAAGAACTTGCACAACAAGTGGCTCAACAAGCAATTTCACATCGGTTGAAATCATTGGGAATGATTAGGTTTCATATGAACTGATGCCGAGAAACGTTGAATGCCGATTTTTCACAAAACCGGTCAAAACCTATTTGGAAACACTCAATTGGTAAGTTTTACTTCACCCTCTATATTCAGCAGACATTGCTCCTTCTGATGTCCACTTGTTTCGATCGATGGCGCATGGCCTGTTTGAGCAGCACTTCACATCATAAGAAGATTGGGTCGATTCGTGTATAGCCTCAAAAGATGATCCATTCTTCCGAAGCGGTATCCGTATGATGCCAGAAAGATGGAAAAATGTAGTGGCAAGCGATGGAGAATACTTCAATAAAACTTAAGGTTGCCCAATTTTTGATTAAAAACAGCGGAAACATATTTGTACATCTTATAGATTATAAAATCAGATGTGAAGGTCTTTACTGTTTTATTTTATATTAAGTATAAATAACTTCATTTTAGATTAAAAAATAAAACAAAAACAATTTAACAATTTCATATTCTATAAAATATTTTCTTTGCATTAAAACTAGATCTAGTTGAAATTAATGTATTCAATTTGATGAAATGGACAGAGAATTTATTCACATACATATATATTAAACAGTTGTTTAATTTAATTGGGACATGTTCACTTTGAATGAATTACAAAGAGATCAACTTTTAAACTAAATAAACACGCTAATTTCCTATTATAACTGAATAGATAACTATTCGGTCAGAATTGAAAGCGGACAAACCAACTTTAATAATTCATTTCATTTATAAATTTTAAAATAGATAATTCGAATAAATTTGACTAAAAAAGAATAAAAAAATTGATAAGCTATAGAATATAGGATAGATGTGCTTGTTGAGACTTGGTTAGTAGGGTAGAGTGAAAAAACTAAAATAAAAAATTTGAAACCGGCGTATGCGGAAAAGTTGCCTAATACAAAGTCTATTTATAATATAAAATCTCAATTAAATCAAATTCTATTTTAAGATACCCCTTCACGTGTGTATTGCGCCGGCTCGTCGCGAATGCACTTTTGACGCTGAATGATGATTTCTCTATGAAAACCACCAAAAAATGCCGCACTGGTCAATAAAAATGCACATTTCACAAGCTGGAAATAATTTTAATCGACGTTAAACATTCCAAATAAGAGTTATATGAGTTTTCGACGGTTTCTGGCTATTGCTAAATTATTGAGGGACTAAAAACTACGAAAGTTGTGAACTTTTTTCATATTTTGCTTATAACCCGAAAATCATACTTCCTACAGAAAATTTTACTCTTATCAAAATGAAAGAGCATAACATTACGCGTCGAATAATCTAGTTATAAGTTAAAATTGGTTCAGGCGTTTAGCCACAATCGATCGTCAAAATAGGGAATTTTTACCAAAGTGAATTATGCTCATTAGGTGGTCACAAGAAACATGTCTCATTTTCTAAAAAATTTTGTTGTCTTGAAGTTTTACTTGAGCCACTTTTTTGTTAAAACTTTTAGATTTGAAGATATCCAGAATTTTCCAAGACAGGACATGATCCGACCTTATTGCGGCACGGGTTACCGTTGTCCAATTAAGATGAAACTTTGCCAATCTCATTTTTTAGCAAATTGACAATTATTATGGGGGACCAAAATTCGAAAAGTGATTTTTTGTTCACATAATGAGAATAATTCACTTTTACGCAAAGTTGGTAAAACTTGCCTATTTTTGACGATCGATTGTGGCTATACGCCTAAAGTGATTTTAACTTTTCAGTAGATTATTCAACGAAAAATTATATGCTCTTTCATTTTGTTAAGAGAAAAAATTTCTGTATGACCCATGGTTTTCGAGTTATAAGCAAAAATCAGAAATAAGTCCCAACTTTATGTGGTGGCAAAGGGACACCTTAAGATTGCATCGTAGGAAGTTTAAATTTCACACACATGAAGGTGGCAACCTTTCCGCATACAGCCTAATAAACAGCAAAAGCATTTTTTTTTTGGTGGGGGGGGGGGGCTTTTTTGCTCCACCCTATAGGTTAGGTTGATGATAGGAAAACTAAGTTAGACTAACCAGCAATGGTCACAACCAAATTTATGTTAATTAAAAAATAAAGTAATATTTTAAATAAATATATTAAAAAAAATTAAGGAATAAATTAAAGTAAAATATTAATATATAGATATATATATAAAAAACAATTTTTAAAATTAAAATAAAAATAAGGGAAATTTAAAAAAAAAATCAAAAAAAGAAAAAAATCAATTTAACTTAACCCGGATTAAAAAGAAAGGTTGACCTAAGTATTTAGTGAGTGAAGAGCTCCCAAATTGGTTCTCTAAATCAAAACAACATTCCTCGTCAAGCGTCAATTTGTGTATTGGCCATAAATGGGTTGCCAGTCACAAAATTGTTGCCAATCACAACCCTGTTAGCACACTTACTTGGTCTAGAACATGATTTCTAGACAATAGAGGCATCTTAAAGACAATAAAAGCTGAATAAGACATCTTCTAGAGCGAGTGTGCTATCTGAGAAAATTCATCAAAATCTATAATAATATTTCTTGTCTCGCACGAGGGAAGAAATCTCCACTTTACACAGAAGAGAGGAGAGGACTTCAACCAATGACAGGGCCGTATATAGGAGTGTTGGCGTCCCTGGCAAAGCACTTGAGACAGCTCTACTTATTGGCGAAAATAAAATCTATTGTTCTTATGAATAGAAATTGTTTAGTTTTCCCCATTTCTGCCACCAGATGTGAGAAGAGGTAAATTCCATTAGATGTGATTATTAATTCTACAAACTCAAAGAGATGTTAATATGTTATTACCAAATTAAAGCAATGAAATCATAATAAAAGAGATTTTTATATCTGAAATATTCCGGTATGAATCGTATTTTGGAAACTGGTGTAATATTAAGGCTAGTAGACATATTTAACACATCAAAAAATAAAATTAAAAATATTTTTTTCTTGAAATTTATGATCGTTTGAAGAGAATAATTATTTTACTTTAAATTATTAAACTACTCAGTACTTACTTTATATTAACTTATTATTTTTATTTGATGTAACCATGAAACACTCATTTTATGCATGTATGTTTTATTTTTTTGTAATGTGAATGTGTATTTCTTTTTTGTAAGTGGTCTACTAGTCCGTATGTTTATCAAATAAAAAGACCTATTTAATGGAATCACCTGAGGTCCTAAATACGGCCCTGGGTATCAGAATTTAGATAAACACAGAGAAAAAAAATCACACTATAAAATGAGTTCGTTCCACGTTCAGATATTTCTGAACACGAATAATTGAAAAAAAAAAAAAAAAAAAAAAAAAAATAGGTGAATTTAATACTTGGGTCGTCCAATGAGCTGCGATCGTTCTAATAAAGATTTTTTTACCTATGTCTAAAATTAGATAGTATTAGTACTTAATTGCTCTAGAATTTCCCGTTTTGTTTATTTCCAATTACAAATATTTAATAGATTTTTTAATTATGAAAGCTCGAGATTATTTCAAAAGAGTCTTGACACGCATGACAAGTTGAGACGTGTTGGTCCATTAGTCTAATGTTTTCTAAAATATTTCGAATTATTTATTTTCTCTGATGAAAAAATATCAATTACATAAAAAATAAATATCGGTTTATAAGATACATATTATTTTCATTTGCATTTACCTGAAAGCGTTCCCTGAGAATAGAAAATGCCAATCTTGAAAAGTTTTAGTTAATGAACTGAAAATTGGTACGAAAATATCTTTTTACCTGAAAACGTTTTCTGAAAGATCAAAATGCTAATCTTGAAAAGTTTTAGCTAACGAACTGAAAATGGTACGAAACTATGTATTTTGCATTGCAATGGACCAAATTTTAGCTTTTTATCTGAAAACGTTTCCTGATTATACATATATGTATACATTTTTTGCATAACTGTAATTTTTTCCTGATTATTATTTTTTATATTTGATTGAATAGAAAAATTATATTATTATAAAATGGACCGATGAAATAATAAAATTTCAATTAATAAACACATATTTATTAGCTAGTTTTAGTTGAAAATTTTCTATTGAGAAAGGTAGAAATTCTCCAGAAATTTTTGGGTTTGATTAAACTTTTAAAGATTGTTTTATAAAAGATTTGTATCTGGAATTGATTTGTGGAACAGTCTGTCTGTTACTACTTGAGATTTATTCCTCTGCCCCCTATGATTAAGTTAATTATAAATTTTGTCAAGTCCTAATGTCCTAGATTTGTGAATTTTTTTTTAGTTCTCACAAGCAGAGTTTTCCTGAGGTAGATAGAGGTCATACGATCCTTGTTAAGGTTTTTATCAGGTTTCCTTAACAGCTTATGGCAAATGTCGGGATGGCTAATGCGTCGTTTGTTCCTGGTATCGGGTTTTTGCGCGAAATTATTAAAATTACGTTTTATCTTTTGATGGAAATCTATGATCATGTTATTTGTTAATGAGCATTGATTTCTATTTTTTTTCTTGTTTTTTAATTGTTAATTTATTGTATTTGATTTGTATTGATGTTTTATTAATTTCTGTAGTTATTTTGTCTTGATGTTTTGTTGACCTAGCCATCGGGGACTTGTGGCTCTAAGCAGTTCGAGTAATAAAGATTTATTTATTTATTTGTTTTAATAATCAATATATTTTTTTTAATATTATCAACTATCTTTTTTGATCAACAGAATCGGTAGAATTAGTAAATTTTATCTGCTCCCCGGGACAATTTTTTCCTTCAAATGTGGGCTGTGTAAGCCAAAAGGTTGGACACCCCTGATCTAGATATAAGTAATTATTTATTACTTTTTTTTTATTTATTTATTTAAAATAGTATAGGATACATTTCATTTATTTTTGGTTTCGCATTGGCTTTCAAGTTCTACATGGGTGTAAATATCAATGGTATCCCCCATTCCGCAACTCTCATATCACAAAGCAATCCTGGTCGGTGTTTTCCCTTTTTGAACCAAGTCGCTTTTCTATTTGATTACAAAATTCAATCTCTGATAACCCAATCCGACTGTGGAGATGTTGGGGCTTCTATTAGTTGGACACATTAGAATCGATTGCATCAAACAGCATAATCCATATTTGATATCCCAATGCACTCTCCCCCAATCCCCCACTCACCTGACTGAGCAAACCCCAACTTCTTCTCTCTCCGCCAAACCAAAGATCCCTAACTGAAGCTCCCTATGCTCAGCGAACTCTCGGGGGTTTTATAATTAGGATGCAAGTCTCGCACTTCGGGGTCTAAATTCAAACATACAAACAGCAAACAGTGTGGTGCTTCCAGACATATACGAATCCCTGGGGGATATATCATCTCCGTGGACCATATTGATTTTTTTTATTACCTATTAAAGAAATAGTTTTTTCTTGTTTTATTATATAATAGTCCAATTTTATCACCTACCCTTATACTATTAAAGGAATAAATAAATGAAAATCACAATAAATCAAATCTAGTTACCTTGAAATGCATTGACAAGATTTATACGAAAAAAATTAAAGATTTCTGCTTAATATACATATAAAAAGTGAAACATTGAAATGACATCTCCAAAAATTGACTTTTTAAAGGGTTCCGATTACAATAATTTCAACTTTCATTTTAAAATTACAAATGGAATTAAAGCTACGGCATATTTTTAGTTGGAGATGGCACAAGTTTTCAAGAAAAATTATCGTTTCAATGGCTTAAGAGTCACCAAAAAAAGTGACCCGAAATTCACGGATTCGTCTTTTTTTATTTCTCTCTATAAATACTAAATAAATTGACACGTTCTGATCTGGCCATCTACTTGAGTTTACCATACATTTCTGGTTGAGTTTGATACAAGGGCCTCCCTATTTTGAGAGGTTAATTTTTTCATTTTTAGTTTTCTGGTAGCCCACTGATTATGTATACAAAATTTGTTTGAGTTTTATCCAAGGGCCTAGATTTTAATTTTTGACCCCCCCTTAATTTTGACGCCAAAAAAAATATTTTTTTATTATAGGTTCATTTTATGGTATATTTCATTTTTCTTGTTTTTTAGTTTGAAAATATTATAATTTTCTGTAAGTGGTCTACTAGTCCGTATGTTTATCAAATAAAAAGACCTATTTAATGCAATCACCTGAGGTCCTAAATACGGCCCTGGATATCAGAATTTAGACAAACACAGAGAAAAAAAATCACACTATAAAATGAGTTCGTTCCACGTTCAGATATTTCTGAACACGAATAATTGAAAAAAAAAAAAAAAAAAAAAAAATAGGTGAATTTAATACTTGGGTCGTCCAATGAGCTGCGATCGTTCTAATAAAGATTTTTTTACCTATGTCTAAAATTAGATAGTATTAGTACTCAATTGCTCTAGATTTTCCCGTTTTGTTTATTTCCAATTACAAATATTTAATAGATTTTTTAATTATGAAAGCTCGAGATTATTTCAAAAGAGTCTTGACACGCATGACAAGTTGAGACGTGTTGGTCTATTAGTCTAATGTTTTCTCAAATATTTCGAATTATTTATTTTCTCTGATGAAAATATATCAATTACATAAAAAATAAATATCGGTTTATAAGATACATATTATTTACATTTGCATTTACCTGAAAGCGTTCCCTGAGAATAGAAAATGCCAAAGTTTTAGCTAATGATCTGAAAATTGGTACGAAAATATCTTTTTACCTGAAAACGGTTTCTGAGAGTACAAAATGCTAATCTTGAAAGGTTTCAGTTAATGAACTGAATAAGGTAAGTACGCAAATATCTTACAATCAACCAAGTTTTAACTTTTTACCTGAAAACGTTTTCTGAAAGATCAAAATGCCAATCTTGAAAAGTTTTAGCTAACGAACTGAAAATGGTACGAAACTATGTATTTTGCATTGCAATGGACCAAATTTTAGCCTTTTATCTGAAAACGTGTCCTGATTATACATTTATGTATCCATTTTTTGCATAACTGTAATTTTTTCCTGATTATTATTTTTTATATTTGATTGAATAGAAAAATTATATAATTATAATTTAGCCCCCACCTCCTTAATTTTGGGTCGATATGCAGCCAAAATCAAATCACCTCTTAATCTTAATGCAACAAAACTGCGTGTGAAATTTGGTTTTGATATTCACACTAGTTTTTGAGCTAGCTCGTTCACGAAATTTGGTAACGCACAGACTAACAGACTAATTAACAGACTAACAGACATTTTGACAAAACAGTTATTATCTCGAAAAATATTTTTTTTTTTCGATTTTCACTTGATAGAGCTTTTTTGTAGAGCGAAATGCCATGGTTTCGCTCAATTTTTTTAATGAAAATACTTTCAGCCGTTTTGAGATATTCCGAAAAAATTAAGGATAAAAAACACTTTTTTCATGCACGATTACAATACTTGACCGTATGGTAAAGTAAAAGCTGTAAATTTCAGGGTCTAAACTAATTTGAAGGAAAATGACATGTTAGTTTATTTAATAAATTGTAGATGGCAGTACCAATCAGAAGCCCCTTGTTTTTATGTTGTTATGGGAAACCAATGAACAAGACAGTCTATCTAGTTGCATAAATAAAAGGGGTTCATTAGTTTCCTATGAAATTTGAAACTTAAGTTAGTCATAGACTCGAGGTTAATAGAAGGTGATAATGAAGAGTTTTCTATTCCGGCAGTCGGAAGTGAACGTACATAAAACTCCGGTAAATTTTATTTAGAGTGGGTGACACTATTCCATATTAGAGGGAGTCAAAAAAATTACAATTTAATCAATTTTTAAGTATTTAAAACCGAAATTTTTGCCAAATTAAATTTTAAATAAAATGTTATAATTTGTAATGTTGGAACCCTCCCCCCAAACGGGAAATTTAGTATGAAAGGGGGAATTACTCTGCGTAGAAATTTCAAAAGTTTTAAAGAACGTATTAAAGAAGTGCCAAAAAGCAACCTCATCTTTCTCATTAGGTAAAAATTATCTCTAAATTAAAATATGATATCTTATATTTTAATATTAAAAGCATATTATTTGAAATAAACTTTTAGAGTTAGAAAATCCTAGATAGGGGGGGGGGGTGGAATTCTTACAAAATTGAAGTAGGGGTTCATTGGAAGAAAAAGGTTGAGAACCTCTCGCCTAGATCAGCTAGTATACTTGTATATTCCCAAAGAATAAAATTACCTTATATTTTAATTCTTTTAGATTTCTCTTAGATATAACGTGAATAAGGATATTAGTATTTTAAAAAAATACTCTTTGCTAATGTCTTCTAGATTTAATTTGTATGTCTTGCGATCCTTTCCCTAAGTAAATGAGAAGAAACTCCAGGGGGTTACAGCAGAATGCATCTCATTAGCTAATGAGTGGAGACTTGCTTCCTTTGATGGCAGCATTCTATGGGAATCTATGCACCTGCTCTCTTTCCTATGCTCTTTCCAAGAAATATATTAGGCAGAAAGAGGACCTAGATTTAGAGACAGGGCGTGCTTTAGCATTCGGGATTGTAAACATTTTAATCACACAAAAAACGCTTTATATTCACTTACTTCCAGAGATTTTAATTATTTTTAATCAAAATTTTATTATTTTTATTTCTCGAGAGTTTTTCGTTCATATTCATGCAAATAATTGATTTAAGGTATGTATAGAGTAAAAACAATTTTTAAGAAAAAAATAAAAACCGACTTCAAAAAATTAAATGCAACAAATAAAATACACTAAAAGGTATAAAATAATTATTATCTTATTTAGTTACAACTAAACGGCGAATTATTAACATGAAATTACTTTTTGAAGTCGGTACCAAACAAACTATACGTCGGTACCATACAAACTGTACCCGCCAAACGTACTAGTAAGATCCTTCGAGTGCGATTCATAAAAGGTATATGTTTGGCACCAGCTTCAAAAAGTAATTTCATGTTAATAATTCGCCGTTTAGTTGTAACTAAATGAGATAATAATTATTTTATACCTTTTAGTGTATTTTATTTGTTGCATTTAATTTTTTGAAGTCGGTTTTTATTTTTTTCTTAAAAATTATTTTTATTATTCTCTTTTTAGTGATCATATCATCAGAACTTGACCAAATTAATATGACACCATCCCTAAGACACCCCCTTTCGGATAAAAAAATAACTATCGAAATCGATTGATAAACAAAGAGGTTAGGTCTAAACAAACCTAATACAAAAGGTCTAATACCTATGAAAAAAAATCGAAAAAAAATGGGACCAATCGGAAGCTAGACTGGACCCAATGCAAATTTTTTTTTTCAAAATCGGTTGACAATTGGCGGAGAAATGAGGTAACATAGGCACAAAAAAAAAATTCAGTCGAATAGAGAACCTCCTCCTTTTTTGAAGTCGGTTAAAAACAACTTAAAATAAACATATTGTTATGGTTCTACTAAAGTGATTTCTTCCTCTATATGGTATTATGTAGGACCGTATTAAGATATTTTACGCCCATGGGCTACTAACAATTATGCGCCCTGTTCTTAAGGTAGTTGTTTCGCCATATGGGTTTTCTTAGGATTTTTTTTAAATTTAGACAGATTATTATTTATATACATCTGCATCGATTGGTGGCAAAAAAAATTATGAACAATATACATAGTTCCGGAGATATTAAATTCAAAAGATAGAATTTTTTAGACTCTTATACATTGCACTATACAGGATATCAGAAAGTTTACATTCATATTTAATTATAATTAAGAAACTCTTCTTACCATTGTTATAAAAAACTAAAGCAACATTAAACAATAACTAATACATTTTTTAAGAAAATTTAATTTCCTAGTTACAACAGAGTTTCTGAGATAATGATGAATAAATAATGAAAAATTTACACTATAAACGAGCTGGCAACAACGCATGTATTTAACCTAAAAAGTGTGTTAACTTTAGTACTTTTCTGACGTTTTTTCGCTTCAGTCATTGTCGCAACAGCTTTTAATCGTTTATTAAGAAGTTTTTATTTAATAAATCGACCTTTATAATTTATTTTATCTGTCATTTCTGTGATAAAAATATTCAAGCTCGGACAATGTTTCCAGATTTGTCAAACGAGCACGACCTCATGAGGCTATCAATGTGGCACGACAGAAAATCGCAAACTTGCAAACTTTATGAGATTGCTACTAAACATTCCTGTGATATTACTAAAAATACAATATTTTTAACTTGCTATTAATTTATGAGTAATGAATTTTTGAATTTAACATGGTATTTTGCAATGAGATATTCTAAAGTGATTCTTAAATAATTTTATTTATTCAAGTTTGAAGAACACAAAGAATGAAGCTAGATCCAAAATATTTGATGAGCATTCTAAAAATTCACTGATAATTCCTTTGAGCCAAATATCGACGGATTAATGTCCCAAAAACAATGTCAAACTTCTCACTATAATTTTATGTTGCTGATTCGTCTCTTACTTTTATAATAAACAAATTTATAAAGTAACAAAGCTTAATTTCTTAAGTATATTAAGTAAATATTCTACGTTTTTTTGTTTATCAACTATTATTAGAGTTAGTGTATTTTATGTGTGGCCCAAAACAGCTCATATTCTTCCAATGTGGCCAGGGGAAGCTATAAGGTTGGAAACCCCTGTCTTAGCCTATCGTAGAGCCATTAGTACAGCTTTTTTTTCTTTATGAAGTAAAATGTCCGATTCAAAGTCAATACAAAATGGAAATTTAGAATTTCATCTAAAATTAATTCTCTTGATTATTATTTAGAAATGGTAGCAAATTTTTTCCATCGATATTAAAATGATCAATACAATTATTAAATCGACCTAGCTCGTCGAAAATTCAAAGTATTGAATTCACTTGAAAATGTTCACATTTTTTGTTTAGATGTGTTTAAAAATTTGTAAAAAAATGGAGATCAATCATTTTCAATTATAATTTTTTTATCAGAATTACAATACTGACGATATAACTTCATTCTATTTTCAAAATGATATTTTTGAAAACGTATAATTGATTAGCCTTCAGACTTAATTGCTTAATAAAAAACCTAGAAGTTACAAAATTAAATTAACTTTTTTCATCTCTGAGATACAAGCTCTCAAAGAGTCAAGACCCAGACTGGCCATCGCAATACTTCCCCATTATATTCTATAGCATATAAATGTGAAAGTAAAAATCGAATCGCTAGTTGGCTAGCTCTTGAGCTGGTAATAATAATAATTTAAAATGTGAAACACAAGGTATAATATAATAAGCTTTTCATTTGAGTTAAACTTCAGTTTTCTCGTTCAAAGTATTCGCTGACAAAATAATACCAATTCACCAAAATTTGCTACTGAGGCTTGAAAAATAAAAAATATTTCACTTTACCTCTAATTTAATTTATAATTTTTTTTATAAACGTATGGAAATTCGACTAATAATATATGCTAAGTTAAATAATAATAGAAATAAAAAAAAATTACATTCTTCTAGGAGTAGTGAATTCTTTTTATTGTTTCATTCGAATAATTTTATCTGGATTTTGTTTTATTGACATGATGAATTTTTACTTTACCATATTTAGATATAAAAAACATCTAATTTAAAATATGTAAATTGTAAATATTATGAAAACAATTTTTTATGTGAATTAGCAAATGTTTTAATTTTAAAAGAAAATAAAAAAAGAAATTGCCAACAAATATATATATATATATATATTTATAAAAGGTTGGTTAGTTGATGGAGTAAAATTAAATTTAATCATATCACTTTTTTCCTTCAATGAAATGAACATGGAAAAAACCCCCATTAAATTGTCGTTAATTGTTTTTGTTAGACACGCACTTGATAACCCATCCCAGATTTATCTAACTCTAGACGAATATAATGAGTTGGAAAAACCTCAACAACCTGCGCAAATCGTTTTTTTTTCCTTTAGAAAAAATATACGAGTATATCGAATTTTTGACAAACCCTGAAATACTAGTTTAGCATTTGATTAAATTAAGTATAAATATTTCACTAAAAATTAACATATGATATTTTGGTTTTAATAATACCTATACTGATTGATTGACTATATTTAAAATCTTTGATTTTTTAGATAATTTGAATATATTTTAGTTCAAAAATAAATTTAATTTTCTCATATATTACTCAACCTTATAAGGATAATTTTTAAAGCCTTCTGGCCCAAAGTATTAATTATCTCATTTTTTTCTTATTGTGTTTGAAAATGTCTGAAAAGTGAGAAAATTTATTTTTAACTATATAAATATTTAATAGGCTTAGGTATAATGTATAATTATTTATTATTATTATATAAGGTCTATAATATTGATTTTTTTTATAAGCTATATACATGCGCGAGCATAAGAGTAATATCAGTAGTTATATAATTTTCGCGCCAACATCAAAATTTGCAGATTTTCTTCTACGATCCCGGTAAAGGAAGATTTGCTAAAAACTAGAGGAACAGCGACCCTAGTTCTGCGACCTCTTACCTCTCATACTACCGGGAGAAGTATGTCCCAATTTTTTTTTTTTTTTTTTTTTTTAACGTGTGAAAATGCATTTACGCAGACCAACTAATTGTTGGTACTGTGGGACTCGACTGTCCTAACATAAAGAAAACAACAGTAATACCCACTAAAAACACACGTTTATTGCGCCTGAGGGGCAGGCGTCACCCTTTCATTGAAATCTTCCGCTGACCTTATCCGATTCCTAAAGGTGTTCTGAAACGACGGATAAATTGTGTGGTTTTGTTGAACTTCCAAAAGCAGGCGAGACCCCCTACCACAACTCTAGATGAAAGTATCTTCAATTCCCTCTTCTGCAGTATACCACTGCTAGTGAGGTCTTTCGCGGATCCGGCGGACCAAACCCCTCGATAATTAAGGATAATAGACCCGAATCTCACCGATTCCACATTATATCGCCTCTTTATGCTCTCCTCAAGCTCCTTATACTTATCTGCCTTTGTTGCGTGAGCTTCATCAAGTTGTGCTCACTAACAACTTGGGCGTCCAAGCAAAAGGGCCGAGTCACCAAGAACAGCGATAAGGTCAGGTTTTCGTAGACCATGTGTAGTGGAAACAAAGTGAGGCTCTTCTTCTACTAAAGAGGATTTGGTCATTAGTGTTCGCTCGACGTAGGCCACTATAGCATCGTGGCGTTTGATACGTGATCTATGCGTACGGTGGCACTGCTGGAGTATTCCATCTATATCAGCTCCCCATTTACATTCCACGTGGAAGGCAACGGGAAACCACCACACTACAAAGCCCAAGAATATGCACCATGAGGATTTCTCTTCGAGTAAAAAATTCTAAACCTGGGTAATTAGAGAAGCGGAGAGAAAGAGATTAGAGGCTTTCGAAATGTGGTCCTACAGAAGAATGATGAATATCAAATGGATGGATAAAATTACAAATGAAGAAGTTCTTGGAAGAATCGGAGAAAGGAGAACCTTGTGGAAGAGTCTGAAGAAGAGAAGAGGTCAGATGATTGGGCACACACTTATGGCCAGTTGTATGTCGGTTGATAAGCTCTTTTTAACCGTTGACAAAGAGTTTACCAACCGACATACAACTGGCCCTTCGACATGGGGGACTGCTTAGGGATATCTTGGAGAGGGAGGTGGGAAATAAAAGGGGAAGGCCCAGATTAAAATATTTCAACCAAATAATTGGGGATATGGGATGCGAGACATTTAGAGCGGTCAAACAGCTGGCGGGGGACAGAGCGGAGTGGAGACGGGTGGTTGCGTCAAACTAGTCTTAGGACTGTATACTCAATGATGATGAATATTGAAAGCGATAGTTTACCTTTTTTTAATTTTATCAACTGAGTTTTTCAATATTTTGGGTTGGACGCTCTCCCAACCGCGCCCATCCCTAGCGTCGCCACTGAGTCTCTTAGTCCAAAACAGATTAGACTTAGCAAAAAAAATAAAATAAATAAATAATAATGATGATTGTTGATTGTTCTTTTTGCACCGGTTAAATCGTCTTTCAAAACTAATTTAGGTTGTCTCTTGAAAATAGCTATTGTGGAAAATTGACAAAGTTTGAACTCCAAATATGTTACGATCAAAATAAAAATAGAAAAGATTGAGCACTCAAAAGAAACAAAGCGAAACCTATAAAGTGCAGTTTATATGTATCTCTTTTCGATCGAAATAAAGAAATTCAAAAGAGAAAAAGATTAAACTTTGTTTGACTACTTTTTTTTTTTTTTTTGATTCACCAATATCTCTAAACAAACAAATCAAAAAGAAAAAAAAGATCTTTCTTCAATAAATATAATAAATTAGACTATCTCGTACATCTGTTCACATGCATCTATTTTTTCCTGATATGTTTCTCTTCTTAAATAATTATTTTTAAAAAATCATGTTCTGTCACAGACAATAAGAATGATAAATATAAATATTATGACATTTCTTAAAAAAAAATTATTTTCGTAATGTACAACATTCTAAGAAAAAAATAAAATTTGAATGTTGAAAAGTTGATATCAGACATATTATTGGTTAAATAGATAAATAGCATGGAAAATGTTATTTGAGATAAATATAGAAAATATAGTAATGGACCATTTGAACCTATATATTCTTCTGATATTTACACATAAGATTTAAAGCTATATCTAGAAAAATCTAAAAAATCCCATAAACATTTCCAATTTGGGGCTCTTCCACAATGTCATTTTAAAACGATAATATATGTTGAGATGTGAGATATATTCCTGATCTAAAGATAGGTATGTTTACCAATCTTTACAGGAATATCTCACATCCCATGATAAAAAACATTATTTATTTTGGGCAAAGAATTTGACCCTTCGCAAAATAATCATTCCATTAAAATTTGTTCAAAATCAATGCATTTAACTTGTAAATTTCAAGTTGATGTCTTATTTAGTTTACGAGTTAGAAATGCTCTGACAGTCGAGGCACCATTAGGGTCCCGATTTTCTTCTTAATAGGAACCCTAAAAACAGATACCTACTCATTGTGGATACACTACCAAGGGCCCGTTTCACTTTTTAAAAAGAACCCTAAAAAAGAAATGAACTTATATAAACAATTTGAATTTTCCATTATAAATGTTTCATTTTTAAACAAATTTAATAATTATAAATTATTTAATCATTTTCTCATAGAGTGAAATTCAATTTCATAAAAAAACGTCTTTTTTTATTATATTTTAAATTAGAAAAAAGTTGTTTAATTTTTTTTTCTTCAGAAGGTTTATGTGCCATCCATAATGGGAACTCTACTCACCCAGACTTTATTTTATCAGTCATCTTTTCTTTTCCCAGAAAAAAAAGAATTTTAATTCTATCTTCTTAAAGTGAATTATAGATTAACTTAAATGGAAACCTCTTGTAAAAATTGACATTTAGACATTATGTTAAAAGTGATTTAAATTGGATAGCGCATTTTTTATTATCAAATTTCATCTTTCAAATAATACAATAGAAAAAATAGAATGCAAATGTTGCGTAAAATGTATGTACTATGATGAAACATTCAATATTATTACTTATTCAGAGAAATGGACACGTGCGTTGTTCTTTTTGGAAATTTTCAAATTTTTTATCTCAAATTAAAGATCTCAACAAGAAGAGTTTTTTTTTATAAACATTTGAAATAACCCTATAAGTAAAAGAAGAATCGCAGAGTGCTGCCCTGGCTACCTGCAGCCCTACCCAAGGACGGATCCAGCTTTCAAGTCAGGGGAGGTCATATAGTCAGGACAGGCTCCAATTCGACTACAATAATGAAAAAAACTCTTTCGCCATTGGTTGACAATGGATCGAGACCAGGTCACCATATCCGAATACGAAACCAGTAAAAATGTTGAACCTAATTCTCGTCGAGTCGTCCCACTGGTAAGATGCGTTCATTATTTTAACATTTCAGAACTAATGATTTATTTATTATTTTTCAAATGCATTTTTTGATCTGGATTGTGATAATTTCGAGAGTTTATTCGAAATAAAAAAAATGTGGTACTTCCATATGATTTTACAAAGAGAGAATTACATTCAGCAAAGTATTTATGATTCAAAATGTTGAGTCTTTTTTTTGTGAAGTGGTTAACGAAGATAAACAATTAAGTAGTAAATATTTTTAATTACTCTTAACTGAGCTAAACTATTAATATATACCACTAGAAAGAACTCAACTTCATTGTGCTTTGAAATGTCTGAAACACGGAGAAAAATATTTTTTCTATTTCTGTGTTCCGATACCTGAGAACGTAAAGTTAAAAAGTTTGTATCAAAATTCATAATACTCATTAGATTTTCGAATATCTCGTTCAAAAGACAAAAAATATGATTTTTTGAATTATTCTATTGAGATTTTAAGAGAATGTTATAGTATAGTCATAAATGAACAATTTATATTTAAATTTATTAACAATTTCTAGGGCAGCTCTAGTGTATCGAGTCTTGAAACAGTTTTGACTTTTTTATTATCTATTTACTGTGCGGGTGAGCGATTCTTTCATTAGAATAAAAATAACTACAAAGAGCACGGAGCCTGAAA